>OZ010669.1:64077071-64334571 GCA_963932185.1 Troglohyphantes excavatus | reverse complement strand
AATTAGCTTATTGTTTGAATTTCAAAGGATTTTTTCCTTTTTGAAAATGTGCTACTTTGACAACTAAAATTGTCATTAAAACTATTGAAAACAATAAAATTATTTGAAAAGTTTAGTTAAATTGTGTTATATTTGGTGATTTTTTTTATTGCTGAAAATGCATGTTAATTTTTTTCTGTGTGATTTTAAAGCATGCAATTTGGGAGTAAATTAAATAATTTTTTAACTTTTATTTTAAATTATAGTTTATAAAAAGATAGTTATTTTTTTATGTGATACCAATTAAACTGCAAGTTAGTGTTAAATTTCTGCAATAAATTTGGGAAAATAATTGTATGGATTTTATTTTCTACACTTCTACTAGAAATTATTTTTAAAACATAGTTTAAAAAAAAAACTTTTATGGGACACATTGTCACAATTTCCTTTTTAATAAACATCAGTTTACTAACAAAGAGTAAAGAAGGCAACAAGTCGTTTCTATTTAAATATCTACTATAGGAATGTGATTTTGAAATGCCATTACTATTAAAAAAATTTTTAATCCTTAATAGTACAATATAATTAACATTTTAATGAGTTTAGTTTAGTGAATATGATTAACATTTAGTGAGTCAATTTAAAATTTTCTTCAGGTTATGAAAGTTTAAGCATGTGATAGGTATTTTATATTTATATACTAAGTGATTGATGTTTAATAACTTTGGATGTTTTTTCGATAATTTAGAAAAAGGCTTACTTCTTTTTTAACGTTTTTTTTTTATAATGGAATAAAAATTTTGAATTCTTTTTAAGAACTTCGAAAAATTGCTAGCTTTTGTCAATTTTAATTAAATGTCGTTTTATTGCATATTTTTTATTTGTTGAAATCAATCGAACAAAAAGCAGTATACTTATTTGTTAACATGAGGAAAAAGAATACAAGTGAATTGGGAAAACTTTGTTTGGCTTTTATACCTGACACAGTTTATCTCAAATTTGGTATTGGGCGTTTTTTTGTGTGGTATAGATGACCAATTCGCAGCGAATTCATAACAGGTAGCTTGCTCATTATCGTTAACCTTTTTATGGTAATTTTTAAGCTCTTAGAATTGACATCGCATCTTTAAGAATATTTTATTTGATATAAAAAAATTGCTCTTGTGTCCCATGTCCCAGCTAAAAATAAGCATAAAATCGTCATGAAAGTTCTGAAATCGAAGGTTTTTTTTGCATGCTTAATATTGAAAAATTAGCCATTGAAATAATTGAAGAAAAATATAGTTTTGTGTTACAGGCAAATTAAAAACTTAAAATAACGTGCAGGTTTTATAAAGGTATTTGAAACAATATGCTAGTTAAGGTTTTACGCAGATTTTTTTTGCTGCGATACATCAGTAATGACATAGTATTGAAGTGAAACTTCTTTAGTGGGGCTACTGAACCTGAATGACCTAGACACGTAAATCAAACATGAAACGTTAGTATGCTCGGTAATATTCATCACTATACAATAAAATTTATATCAATCCAAAAGACCCCAACAACCCCTTTAATCTCATGTTTTATTTAATTTAATTTAATTTAAATATTTGAGATTATGCCTGTGCTATTCGGAAAAAGAAGCAGGTGAGAAAGCATTTGATTGGACGGCGCGGGTCACGTGATCTGGCTGAGCGATGTGTTGATAACAGTTGCTATATCGGACTGGAATCGAGTTTAGCTGAGATTGAAATGGAATAATGTTTCTGATACATCGAGTGCGTTTAATATTTGAATTGTCCTGACGCCTTTTGAGGTATGAAGACGAAATAAATTTCACTTCAACCGTGTGGGCGAGGCACACGGTTCTTAGTTTTGTACAGTTACAGTTTCCCTTGTATAATACATATTTTTTAAAAAAATAATATATTTTGAAGTCCCATTTCTCTACTTACGATGTAACTCAGTGTCGGCCCGTGGTCGAAAATATTAGTGCAGCCGAAATCGTGTGAATCTCCCCCCTCTCCTAGTTTCCACAAACCATACATGAAAGGAAATTCTTTATTTACTACTCAAATCAAAGTTTCCTTTCAATTTTTACGAAAGGATAACATGCGACAAAAATAGAAAACACTTATTTTTTGAAAATTAAAGCAATCCTACTTTCTTTTAAACATGCGACTCGGTCAATTTTAATATTGACTTAAATAACAAAACAATAGCAGGACCATAATGGTCCTGAAACAACAGCACACAGTAAATGTATCACGAAAACCATTTCCGTTTGGAGATGGATACTCGTAAGTTCTCGTTTCTCCCACCCATCCCCGCGATTCACGTACGAGCCAATCAGTTTATCGAATATCAAGTGCTGCCCAAACTAGAAAATTCATTTCGGCTGTACCGTCTCACAAATGCAGTGCATTAGCATGGGTAGGGAATCTCCATTCTACGTAGAGGTTGGCATGACAACGATGCAGCTGATTTCGAATTTCGCTTTTTGGCTGCAGTTTTGATTGAATGGAGTTTCCCCCCCTCCTGAATTGTGCATTACGGTTACAGGCTTGCTATTTATCGGAAATTTTAATTTTGTTTACTATTCGTAGAAATTTCATTTTCAATTCTAATCTTTATTTAAGAAAATTAGTAAAATATCTGATTTTTAGTTTTGAAATACATTAATTAATTTAGGCCGCAAGCCGCCACTCATGTAACTATAAACCTAAAGCATGCTGAATTATTCCGTACTCTTAAATAAGCTACTTGCATTTAAATCGAATACTCTTTTCGTTTATCATTCTTACGAGATAAAAGGAATTGTGTAATTTGGCTAAATTTCGAGTTACAATTTATTCGCCAAAAAACATTTTTAGGTTTATAATTAATTACGTCGAGATGTTTTGAATCTGGACTTTACTAATTTCTTATATAGTCAATTAACTGAAATTTAGAACAGGGAGGAACAAAGTCGCGATCAGGGGTGTGCCACAGGTGCCTCTGCACAGGGCTCTGTGCTGAGGATAACAATATATATAAGTATCGGTGTAGCATCCGCTAAATCCAAGGTTCGATACGGGCTTTCCAAAACGCATAGCGAGAGGAACACGAGTTATATATGAGCGAGGGATCATGGGTTTAAATGAAACAAATCCCATTTTAATCGGGAAGGGAGAAAACACTATTTCTAGAATAGGGTAATAGACAAATGGAACAACTTGCAAGTGAACATTGTTAATTGTAAAGGAGTAACGGATTTTAAGAAGAAGTTAGGGGATGGTTAGGAGGTACTAGCTGGACAAACCTTGTTGGGCCTTGAGCCTGCTGTTGGTCGTCAATATTTATATTTGTATATATTTTAATTAATTAATTGATTTATTTAATCGACATGATTAAAATATTCAGTATGCTTAAAAATATTTTTTTTTAAATTATAGGGACAGCATAAAAAGTTAAAATTTGCACGTAAATTGCTCATGTGAATTTTTGACCTCATGGTCCCTTAATTATTGTATTTTGAAATTTACTCATTGTTTAAACTTTAACAACATAAATGAGGAGCAAACCTTTAAAACGTGTTTTGTCCAAATTGCGTAAGATTTTTTTTTCTCTTTAATAACAACCCGATGGAAGAATGAATAGAAAGATTTTAGATATTTTCCTAAATGCGCACATTACGATTACTTTTAATTATTGGTTTGGAATAGCTAGTTCCAGAACATATAAATTAAACCCGTCTATGCAAATAACAAAAAACAACAATACATTTACGAAAATCTTCCGATTTAAAATTAAGATAACGCCCCTCACATTTAATGTCTCTAAAACATAGCCTAACTAAAATGACATACTCTGCATCGAATAATTTTCTTACGCGTTTTTTTGAGCACACGAAGCCATTTATTCCTTTTAGAACACTTTACTCAGAAGTTCGAAAACAGAATGCACTCCCCCTTAATCCCGCCAGAAAATAATTCTCCAGACGACACTGGAACGCCTGCGTGTTTTTGAAAGTTCTCTCTTAAGAAATTCGAAATAAATTATTCATGCGGAGTTATTTGAATATTTGATTTTTTTTTTTTTAGAAGGAAAGAAAAAGGTAATCTTTTCTGGTGGAGGGTAAAAGTGCGTTCGAAACACATCATTGAGTTCGATGCATTTTACTGCGTTAGCCACTTCGGTTGTTGAAACTGAGACTTAGGAAACGAGTTTAGTTGTTTCGAAACCGTAAATAAAATTGAACATTAATCTTTTTCTAATAGAGTTGTATTTTAAATGATAAATCTTACTTTTTTACATATCTCTTTTATTTTCTTTGCCTTACTAGGAAATATCTTCCTCCGTTGCCCGGAAAGTAATCTATATTTGTATAAACGTTGCTTCAATGGAAATAGCTAATTTTTAACCGACTGAACAGCGCGCCAACCAAAACTCTAAAATAAAACCGCCAGAAACTTTAAATTAAAACCGCCAAATCGCGCGCCAAGAAGAGAGAGGATATCAATTCGACTGTAATGTTTTTTTATGTATGTTCGTGCAAGATTTCGGTTCTAATTCAGATATTTGAAAAAAAAATGTTGGATAGGGAATGTTTCACTTATAAGCCATTTGAAAAAAAATATCCGGTTATCCGGCATTTAACTATCCAAAATTCTCAATTAACCGGACCGTTTGAAAAAAAAATATTGTTCGATTTCGAAAATTCTTTTTTTGTTAGATAGAGAAAAATCCAGTTAGGCAAAATCTGCAAAAATAAAATAAAAAATAATAGGTTATCCGGCTGTTATATTTCGAGAAATGTTGATTAACCAGAGTTTTTGTAAAAAAATTATTAGATTTCAAAATATTTTTATTGTTTAACAGAAGTTGTACAACACTGACATTTCGTTTAATCAGTATTTATTGGCATGGATAAGGATTGTTTTACAATATACAGTGTTGAGCACAAGTTGTTATTTGAATTTCTTGATGAATAATAATAGGGGGCGAAGCCCCCGGTTAAATTAAAAACCTAAAAGGAAAAAAAAAATATATTAAAAAAAAAAAAGGAAAACCGACTTTAAGTAAAATGCGCTAAAATGTAAATAAATAATTTTTATTCTACAAATAAGTTGAAAAAATTGAATTATTTATTATTATTTTTAAGCCGGCGCCACATATGCGGTATTCGCCGAATACCGAGCGACTCGCCTTAACCCGAGTGACTCGCCATAACCCGAGCGATTTACTATTACTTGCTCGGATTACAAAAACCTGAGCAACTCGGCTTCTTGCGAGTATACTTGCCGATTGCAGAACATTTATTCGCAGTAGGAAGCATGGCCGGATTTAATAAAAATATAAATTTTGATAAAAATAGTATACTACAATATTTTTATGATGGAAAAATATTCTATTTTATTAACAGATTTGTACAATATAAATATATTCTAATACTTTTATGTTCTTTAAAAACATATTTTTAATTTGTGATAATTACAATGACATTTTTTTAAAATTGGAAATCAGTTTTTTTTTTTTTTTTTTTTACATTTTTATTTTGCTCATAGCCATTTGCGAGTGCAATATTTTATTATTATTTTCATAGATTCCAGAATGCCATGCACATGGAGATTCCTTGAAACCGTTGAAATTTTGTAGCATAGAATAGTGAAAAATTACAAAAAACAGTGTATCCTAATTTTGTTGGTACACTTAAAAATGATTTAATTTTCAGTTCTGGAATATATATTTTTCCTCTGAATATATTTGCTTTAGCGATAACGATAATAAAATACAAACAATAATCAGTTCGAAAAACTTTAAGTGTTCTGGCAAAATTTTTCACCGAATATTTCGCATTTTGACAATTGAATTTGCATGCTACATATAAAAATTTCTTTAGTGTCAATCCATTTTTGAACTAAGTATAAATAATGGACTTTATGCACGTTGACGTTGTCTTGGGGATCTGGTTTTTATTCCGTATCTTTTAACATATTGAAATTATCGTTTGCTTTTTTCTTAGCCAATGTACTAACGATTATTTGTTTACAAGATGTAATATCGACACCAGGTCAACATAGAGTTCATTAAAAAAAATTATATTAATATTCGACAGTGATTACTATTCAAAATTTGATGTCGAGATTAAATGTATAAAGATTGACACTTTGCTTTTGTTTATCCATTTTCGGAAAAATTTCTATCGTTAATTAGTGATTTATTGGTATTTTAACAATATGGCCCGGCGTTACTCGTAGTAAAAGCTGCGCGATTTTTGTGTTTGTTAGCGTAGCCACCGCATATCACTCTCTGTGCACTGTGTAAAATAAACTTTATCAAAATCTAGATTTATTCAATTATTTTGAGTAGTTTTCGAAATACCCAAACCTAGTACTTTTTTTTAATTTTTACGTTCATGACTTTACATGCTATTGCGATTGATATTTAAAGTGATGTTTTTGTAAGAAAAAAAATTTGTTATATTAAAATTCCTAAAATTTATTTAAGGATTAAAAAAGCCTTTACGAATATAGCCTTGTAATATCATGTCGATAAAAATGATGTATTCAGCAACAATAAAAGTAAAATACTTGGCATTGTGGCTTCAATGTCAATGGTGTTGAAAACTTATATTTTTTTAAACGTTTGAAATTTTTTGTATAAAAATTAACCAGTGGGGTGCCAGATCAGGTGTTGTCGAAGTCATTTGACCACGGCTCACAATGAAAAAAACAGTGTTCCCGAATTTTTCTATGGGGATAAATCCCGAACCGTCGCTCGTAGTTTATTCTGTAACTTTAGTGCGACGTCAATTCAACAAAACATATCTTATATAGATTTAAAATTGACATATTAAGTAATCCGATAACTAATATCTAAATAAGGTTCGTTTATCAACAGAAACCTCGCTAACAGAGGAAGATATGCAAACTGCTACGCCTGATTCCTCGTATGTTCCATGTCCGCTCTCCGTGCGTGCTTTGCTTTAGTTCAAGATTTTACACGAATCCTCGCCAAATTTCCTTTTATAACAATCGTGCTTCATTTTACTATGTTACAGTATCAGAATGTATCACCTTAAAGAATAGCTGGTTTTAAAACTGTTTCACATCAAAACCACATTTTATTTTTCAACTCAAGATTCTTCAAAACGTTTAAATCAATGACATTTCATTTCGAGGTTTTAAAATACTATTTAAATATTTTCATATTTTTGGGTCTTCATCAAAACAGTTAAATGCAAGAAATCTAAATGAAAAAACAAATAAATGAAATTAATTAATAAATAAAAAAAATAATCTGAACAAATAATTTAGTAAAATTCACAACTTAATAAACGAAGGAATTGTTTTAAGTAGACGAACTAAACAAGTAAATATACGATAAAAAAAGCTCAAAACCCCAAAAGTTTTTTAATATGAAACTTTAGATCATCGGCTGGACCAAATTTATGTCAAACGTGCTATATTTAGAAAGTTATAGTGTCGGAATCGGTTATCCTAAAAGCGTAAAATGGTGTTTCTATCATGACTACTATGTCCCTACACACAACCTTTATAGATGGTTTTAAAGACGTTTCATGACAAAACTCCATTTTATTTAGGTCGTGAGACTTCAAATCGTTTAAACACATTGAAAACTCGAATAGAAATTTTAAAATAATATCTTCATTTTTTCGCATCTGCATAAAAATAGTTAAATGCTTCAAATATATAAATAAGTAATAAAATGAAATAATTTAATTGATAAATAAATGAAATAATTTTATTGATAAATAAATGAAATAAGTAAATGGAACACAAATATTTAAGTGAAACACAAATATTTAAGTGAAACACAAATATTTAAGTGAAACACAAATATTTAAGTGAAACACAAATATTTAAGTGAAACACAAATATTTAAGTGAAACACAAATATTTAAGTGAAACACAAATATTTAAGTGAAACACAAATATTTAAGTGAAACACAAATATTTAAGTGAAACACAAATATTTAAGTGAAACACAAATATTTAAGTGAAACACAAATATTTAAGTGAAACACAAATATTTAAGTAAAACAAACAACTTCATAAAAATAAATGAATAAACTAAATAAAAATTCTAAAATAATAGCACAACAAACACCACGATATATTTTAAAGTCAAATTGATACGAAAAGAACAATATTCCCTCTTTAAATAAAAAAAGAAAATAGTACTATATTGATAGTAAATGGTAATTGGCTATCAAAATATAGAATAAAATATCGATAGCCAATCACCATTGAGCTCGCTTCGAGATGTGTTCCATTTTCCCGAAACAAGTGGGAAACGCAATTATTCAATTTGCTTGCTTTAACCCGAGCGAAGTTGCTCGTGATAAGGCGAGCACCTTGTAGTGTGGTGCTGAAAATCGTCGAAACGCGAGCGACGCGGCACTTGCCGAATACCGAGCGACCCATCCACACATGCGTCTTTAGGCGAATATCGAAGGTTTCGTTGCTCGGGATTCGGCGAATACCGCATATGTGGCGCCGGCTTTATACTTATTAGAATTTTTTGAAGTTGGTGCCAATTAACAAAAATCCTACATACATTTTGGCGTTAGTTTCGAAAAGTTTTAATAAGTATAAAACTGATATTAAATAATTCAATATTTTCAACTCGTTCGTAAAATTAAAAAAATATTTTTTTACTTTTAAACGCATTTTCCTTGAAGTCGGTTTCCCTTTTTTTTAAAAAAATAAATAAATATATATAATAGTTTATATTTTAGTGGATTAGTTATTTTTTAGTGGATAGTTTATAAAACTATCCACTCCTGAAGGATTAACAGCATAATTATGCAACTAGTCCATTTGCCTATTGCCCCATTATAAAAATAAAGTGTCTAATATCCCAATTAAGCTGTGATTTGTATAACTTGAATCCATGACCTTTAGTCACATTGGCAATTTTAAATCCGTCCACATCCTCCAATTTGATAAATTCGAATAGTTGAATAAGGCCCCCTCTAATCCTTCTTTTCACGAGTGTATACATATTTAAAGTTCTAAGCCTATCTGCATAATTCATTCCCGAAGTACCCGGATCCATTTTCGTAAGCCCTGTGTTGAACTCAAATCGTTCTAACAAATCCATATATTTTTTTAAGGTAAGGTGAGCATAAGTGTACTATATGTTCAAGATGAGTCCTAACCAAACTCCTATACAGTAGTAAAATTACATCCTAAGGTACAGTTCTTTTAATATATACTAACATTATATTTGCTTTTATACTAGCTATCCCACATTGGCGACATAAGAATATGAAAAAATAAATCAACAGTCGAATTTAAGAAACTCACAGACAACATTTTGATATTTTGTCGGAGTTGAGACTTTTTGTAATATTTTTTAATCTAGTAATGCACCTTGAACATTATTTTGGGAATAGGCGGTGTTTTTTAAACGACTGGAAAAGCGCGCCAACTAAAACTTTAAAATAAAACCGGTAAAAATTTTTAAATAAAATATGCCAAAGCGCGCCAAAAGGATAGTAGTTATTATTACTTCGACTATTAAGTATTTTTTAAGTATGTTCATGCAAGATTTTTGTTCTAAATAAAATATTTGGAAATTTTTTTTCTGTTGGATAGGAGATATTGCACTTGGGCACCTTTTGAAAAAATATCCGGTTATCCGACTATCCGGAATGCTCAATTAACCGGACCGTTTGAAAAACATATTGTCCGATTTCGAAAATTCTTTCTTTGTTGGATATAGAAAAAATAACTTTGGCAAAAACTGTGAAAAATAATCGGTTATCCGGCTGTTATATATCCGGAAATATCAATTAACTGGATATTTTTTAACAGTTTCTCCAACTTCAAAACGTTTTCAATTTTGATAGAAGTTGTACAACAATTACATTTCATTCATCCCGTATTTATTAGCATGCTTAGGGATTTGCTTTACAATATACATTGTTAAGACAATATTTTTTTGTAATTATTATGAAACCGGATACGAGACGGGGGGAAAATATGAGCAACAATTTGAATTTTGGTGAATAATAGTAGGGGACTCTGCTAAATTAAAAACTAAAAAGTGAAAAATAATTTTTTTTTGTTAAAAAAAAACACGACTTTAAGAAAATGCGCTAAAAAGTAAAAAATAATTTTTAATTTTACGAACAAGTTGAAAAAATTAAATTATTTAATGTCAATTTTGTACTTATTAAAACTTTTTGAAGTTGGTGTCAATTTACAAAAATCATACATAAATTTTGGCGCCGATTTCAACTTCTTTGTAAAATTTTAAAAATGATTTTTTACTTTTTAGCGCATTTTCTTAAAGTTGGTTTTCCTTTTTTTTAAAAAAAAAAGATTATTTTATTTAAATTTTAAGACAACATACTCCTGAATACGTCACCCTACATTTTATATATTTAATATAGGTTTAATTATAACCAGAAAATAATGTTTCAATTGTTTTTGCCTGTTAAAGAAAACAGATTATAAGTAGTATGTATTTTACACATATAAATAATACAAATGCACGTATGTAATGACAAATGCATGGTACATAATTTGAGTAGGAAGAACATTTTTGACCACCCTTCCTACTTTGGAATAAAAATCATAATAAGTAATTACACACACACGCACGCACGCACGCACGCACGCACGCACGCACGCACGCACGCACGCACGCACGCACGCACGCACGCACGCACACACACACACACACACGCACGCACGCACGTACGCACGCACACACACACACACACGCACGCACGCACGCACGCACACACACACACATATATACTACTTATTTTGTGTTAGTTGAAGAATATCCAGTGCAGAATTTGAAGTAAATTTGTTATCCCACATCTTTTTTGTTTTCGATGAAAAAAGCATTGAAAGTCCCCTATTTTTGATTTTGCGTAAATTAATAATAAATGTGATCATTGAAAGTTTTCAAAAAATATTCACACAATTATGTTTTTATTGTTACTGAAATTTTGTAATACAATTGACTGATTTTTTTAATAATTTTTTTTTCAACAAATAAGAAAAATCTAGTAGGATCACTTAACGTTCAATTGTCTTGTTTCAAAACTTTTGTGCCATTTTGTTCCGTAGCAAAACCTTTATTTTCGATACTATCACCAATTTCCACAAAATGTGTACTACATTGATCTGAATCAAATTCAGAACATACTATTTATGGTGTTATTGGGGAAATATTTGCTGCTTATTAAAATTGCGTTGAAACCTTTTTTTGAAGCAGGCGGGATACGAAATCTCCCCATGGTTTGGTTGGTTGTTTAAGTAACGTCGCACTACAGCTGTACACTTCTGCGTTTATCTCAAAGACGGACCCGGGAACATTGCCTTCTTTTTTGAATCATGGTCAGAAGATCTTTGGTTTGGTAATGCAATACAACAATTAACTTATATTTTTTTTTAAAGTCGCATATTAAAAAAGTGCCTCGGCAATCGCCCCCCCCCCAGAATCGCCGCCACTGTGTATAAAATAGACAGCTGATTTGTAGTTATCTAATTGTAGTACCGCTCGACGATATATCACCAGCTTAGAAGTAAAACAGTAAAACGACGTACATTTAAATAAAAAGAATTACCAGCCGTGGTTGGGGACGAAATAAAAACGATAAACTTCGAAATGTGAATGATCTTGATGCTGCACTTTAGAGATGGGAAAATATTGACCTTCGATTTCTTCGCCAACTACGGATGGTAAATCTTTGGTTTAAATATTCGTGGTTTTACTTCTAAGCCAACGATATAGCAAGTGACAGAAGAAGATGAAACGGACTTTTTGATACTTTGTAGTATTATTATACGAAATGAAAAACAACAATCGTTGATGAATGTTTTTCATCTATCACAATTAAGTACTATACGTATTATAGTCCCGGTAATTTGGCGGTTGGATGCTGGTTTTAGCGAATCAAAAACCGTGTTTCAATAGTTGACCAATCGCCTTATTGAAGCCATGTAATGCTACGTGACAGAGGCCATTTATTCAGATCCAAACGATATAATTTAAGGATTCAAATGAAGTATTATACCTCAAATCTTTAAAAAATGCATTATCTATGTTTGTGCTCTAATAAGGCATCGAAATGTTTATTTATTATTGAAGGTCAAGACTGCTTCCAGTTCGAGCAGAACGGTCACATGGTGCTGAGTTGCAACATGCGGCGTGAGACCTACACCGGGTCCCAGTCCCAGGTGGATCTCAGTCTCAACCTGCAGCTGCTGCAGGCGGTCGAGAATAAGGCGGGCAAGATCGGGCAGAAAATCGAGAAGAAGAAACCCGGGGACCAATGTCAGAGGACATGAGGTGATTTTTGTTCTAGATTTGATGATTCTAGATTTTTGTACCCTTCATATGTGCTTATAAAACTTATGAAACTAACTGTACTTCGGAGGTATGCAGCACTCAGGGCCCTCGCTAAGGAGGGAGAGGCAGCGGGGCCCCAATGTTGGTAAATTCCTATAGACTTGACAAAATCACAAACCTAGTTGGCAAACATATGATCCTTTTAAAAAGTGAAGCTAGGAAGTTTTATTTTAAGAAAAGCCAAATGTTACACAAGTTTGCCAATTGGGTTTGTGATTTTGCCAAATTCCTGCGAGCTTGGCAAAATCCCATATCTAGTTGGCAAAATCCCATATCTAGTTGGCAAATTTGGAAAAATGTACCCTAGTTGGCAAATTTGTGATTTTTTTTTAAATGAATCTTAGAAGTTTCACTTTAAAAAAAAACCCAAATTTTTTCCAATTTTGCCAACTAGGTTTGTGATTTTGAGAAATCCCTGTAGACTGGACAAAATCACGAACCTAGTTGGCAAACTTGTGAAACATTTGTATATTGATTTTAAATGAAACTAAGAAGTTTCATTTAAAATCAATACACAAATGCAATATACTAATCAATATACACTTTAAAAAGCCAAATAAATGTGTCACAAGTTTGCCAACTATTTTGCCAAGTCTACAGGAATTCACCAACCTTTTTATGGCTCGCGTGGCAATGAAAAATGTTGAAATAAATCACCAAGAGAGTCATGGACAAGTGTCTTGAAGCAAATTATTTGAATATACACTGTTAAAAATAGGCATTCAAATATAAGTAAAATGTACTAATTTCTGATTACATTCGATGCTTATCATAGCTCCGAATACATAAGTTTCATTAAAAAAAAAAACATGTACTCAAAATTGAGTAAAAATAATTAAAAAGAGCAGTAGCTTGCCTACATAGGCTGTCATCATAAAACACTTTCAATAAATACCGACAATTGCAACTTAGACGTACCGAGAATTGAACACATAGCTGCAGCACTGCAGTCCGCACAGTCATATCCGTTCGGCTCAAGAGCGGATCCAGAGATTATTGTTATGGGGGCGGTAATACAGTATATTGTTATCATGAACACCAAATTTGACCCCATTAGTTTGACATTTTTCATTGCTTAAGGTGACTTTTGAAAATATAATCTTAGATGTTAGGGGGGGGGGGGGTAATTTCTCCTTTACCCCCACCTGGATCCGCGTTTGGACTTCGGCTATCGAAGCGACACAAAGAAGTTATGTTAAAAGAGTTTCCAAAAAAAAAAAAATGGGAAGTAAGATAATTGAATTGTAATAACTCATTTTCCATTTAAGAAATCGACATCAAATAATGTGGAAAACCATCTTCTGAATAAATATTTTATGTGTGTCAGGTTGCTTAAATTTGAGTACGTCATCGATAATTTACGATGCAATTATACTTAAAAAAACAAGTACGTCCATGCACTCATTTTTAAGCACATTTTTTTTATAGTGTAATAACAGACCATTGAATGCACAGTTCATTCATGGAATGTAATTTCAATCATTGAATGTAATAGCGATGAGCTGTTATCAATGAATGAACGTTTATATCTATGAATGTGATATTGAGCCTATCTAAATCAATGTGAAAAAAATGCAAAATTTGAATAATTTTTACTTCTGGTAGGGTGGCGATTTTCCATCGAAAGCTAATTTTGCAAATCCAAGCAGGAAAAAAACTCGTTAATTACCAGACACTAAAAAAAAATTGGTAATTTACTAAAAAAGTTGGTTATTTTCTAAAAAAGTTGGTTATTGACTCTAAAAAAGTTGGTAAACACACCTATATTTGATTTCACCCAATCATAATCTCTAGCAATGGCCCTGACGGCACTATGTCAATTTTTATATTCCACAGCAGAGCTTATCAAATTTTTTTATACCTGTAGGTTTAAATGGACATATATATAGATTTCTTTAAAAAATAATATCTCCATTTATAATCCATATAGAAGATAGTGTTTTATATCTCTGTAAAGAGTGTGAGGTAGAGATATATTAATTAGTTGGTTAAATTAACATAGACCTATAAGTACACATACACAATGAGTTTTTGGCAACTGTTCAGAACATGAGTCATATAATGCTTCTTGATAACAAAATCGCCTCTAGTGGAAACGTTCGGCGTGTTTCTTCTGTTAATTTATCAGCTCTCAGACATTAAATAACTTTCACGTATAAAACGGGATTAAAGTCTTTAATTTTTTTTAAAGTTGTTAAAACGCACATACGGTCTTTTTATCTTGTGAAAGATGATATAACTAAATGTTATGTTGAAAAGGCAAGTAAAAAAATAAATTATCATAGAAAATTAATAGCAATGAGTATAATCTCCGATTCAATTTCGAAGTATATTCGATCTTCGAGCATGAATGGACTGTAGTAGAGCGAATATGACGTCATAATCGTGAAACCAACATCTCAGACCGAATGGCCTCAGACACGTGACTTCTTTTCAAAATTATGAATTAAAAAATACTCGCGATTGGCTGATGAATTGGGAAATGTGTAACAGTGAAAATTTATGAATGGAATGACGTCATTAATCACGTGTATTACGCCATACATGTTGGCCTCACTTTGATGTTAGCGAGATCACAAATATAGGTTTTCTCTACTATGAGGGATCCATGCTCGAAATATTTGATAGCTTTGGGATGAATAATTTCTGTTTTGCCTTAATATTTTTCATTTCTATATATCGCAATATATGTAATTAAGTAAAGCAATTTATTATATTAAAATTGAAATGCAATAAATACAAATCCAATTCATTATATTAAAATACTACGTAATAAAAATACATGGATTTTTATGTTAATTATGTATTTTTATTACGTAGTTTTAACGTTGAGTTTGTATTTTAATATTCTTAAGACGTTCAATATTCTATAAGATGATTTTTTTCTTAATTTATTTTATAATTACAAAAATATGAGATTATCTAACTAAAGTCTTCATGTAGGAAAATATCTGTGACAATCTAATTTATTCTTTTATAGAACGATATGCGATATAAAAACATGATTTAAAATATTAATGACGTGAAAAATAATAATAAAAACATTAAATTTAAAGTAAATTTATTCGAAAAATATTAAATAATAAATTTAAACTATTGAAATAAATAATATTTTGAGAAATGTCTGCCATTCCCACAACTCTGACATCCACAGTTATGGCTTAACCACAGGCTTAAAGGTTCGGTGAATTCTTAAGTGTTCTTAAGTTTTATTATGAATATTACAACACATTGATTGGTTAGTTGTTTGAAATTTAATGGTGCAAAGGCAGCACTAGAGTCATATTATTCCACTTTAAGCTGATATTCTCCAATGGTCTCCGCCATGAAAATCTCCAATGTGCAATAGGAATTCGAAATTGCTTTAGTGCCGAACTAAACCGATTTAGGCCTCACTCAGAATTCTGTAGCTGGTGTATTTACCATTGCTTTGATGACCACATAATACGTATGTGGGATAGTATTAGAAATTGCGCAGCTAACCATATAGTTACAATAGTCAATAGTCAAAATATTTCAGAAATCTCAATTTTGTTAGTATGGAACCAAAATGATCTATGCACATCGAAAATTTATAGAGTCACACTAAAGGATAGTCATGTATAGTGTTTGAGCTATGAGAATCGATAAAATTCTTATATTAAAGAATTATATTTACAGCTTTATATTATTATATAATTAACTAGCTGAAGTGCCCGGCGTTGCCCGGAAAAAAAATGAATGCTACCTCTGAACGAAGCTGTAGATTTATATAAAAAAATAAACCCACATACACTCTTCTTTGTATGTATAGCTTTACACAGAGTGTTGACCGATATCTTTACCGTGGCGCCACCTATCGGTTTCAGTAGAAATCATTTTTGCTAATTAAGGGGAGGGTTAAAAGTAGTTTTTCACAATATCATGTAGATAATAACTTTCCTCTTGTTTTGAAGATCAAGTGCGCAAAATTATATTAATTTTGTCATCTTGATAATAATTTTGCTCTTTTGGGGATATTTATATATATATGAACATATTTTAGTTCTTTCGCCGACAAGTGTAATCATTGGCAATTTTTTTTTTCTTCTTTTGTTTTTTTTCTTATATGGCGATATTTTTATTCATTTGGCGACATTTTGGCGGTATAGTTAATGAGCGATTTTTATTGGCAATACTTTCTAATCAGCGAGTGAAAATGCATCGTTTATCCATCCTCATACTATGTACGATACGTTACATTGTTGAAATATTCCATTGTTACATTGTTGTAAATCGGTTTATTGGGAAGAGAATGGAGTTAAGCTATTTAAAGGGTGGTTAAGGGCGATGAGGGTGGTTGTTCAAAATTTCATGTAGATAAGTGACCTTCCCTTTGCTTTGAAGGTCAAATGTACAAAATTCCATCAAGTTCGGAATAAAACTGTAGATTTGTATAAAGTATACATCTACACACATACAGACACTCTCTGTTACTGTAACAACCACCACAGTATACGCAACATAACAACTGTACTTTTACAAATAACCATTTAGACCAACTGTAGATTTTACGGTAACCACACAATATTTATTGAACAAAAAGAACGTCATTTAACAGTGGTTATTTTTTTTAAATTAATAGTAATACGCCTTAAGTAGCGATCGTTTTGGCATCGGTGTATTGCGCGCTCTGCTTTGGATCAAAAGGTCCATTATCAAACCCCAGCCAGCGACCTTCTCTGAAAATGCTTCTTGGTAAGAAAAGTTTAAAAATAAACTGAACTGGTGACTATAAATGAACTCGTATTTACTGCTAAATGTCTAGTTACCAGTTACGTATATTAAGGGGACATGCAGTTTGCAATAAACAAAAATGGATATTTTTTTTCTGCTTATAAAAAGCAATGAAAATACAATTCTATAAATTCAATTGGAATAAATTTTGTATATATACGGGGAAAACAATATTTAACACAATATTTATCTCAATACTCTAATCAATACTCAATATATAGACTCACTATATTTTCTGCATTTATTTTCTACTTTTTATGAAGAAAGTAATTTTATAACTGTAGGGTATTGTAGGTTAAGTTTTATTTAAGTTCGTAGGGAACGCTTTCTTAAAACAATTTTCCATATACAACCACCACATTTTATTTTTATAAAGAATATATTGTAATGAAACTACAGAACCTAATTTTAATTTTGGTTTTGGACTTTAAAAAAGTACCATACTTTTTTTTTTTTTGAAAATAGAGAATTTTTGTTTATTTTTTGTGTAAGTAACTAATAATTTTGCATATGTATAATTATTATTTATTCTAGTAAAACAACTAAAATTTAGGTTTACCATGTAAATTTTACACCGAACTAATAGTACATAAAATTTCGTTTTCACTGGAAACATATTTTGAACTGGAAAAGTGTACCAAAAGATAGAAAAAGACAATTTCTTGAAAAACTATAAAACGTAAAATCACTGGTAATTCTAAAATCAATTAATTAATCTTCCCTTACAAATATTTCTCAGCCAATAAGGTTTAGGATCAGTGAGTGCACGAAATATTGGCTTTATTTTAAGCAATTAAATTTAAATTTTTTCAAATATTGACTGCTTTTCCAAAAAAGGGCGTATATACTTTCATGAAATGTACAGAATTCTGTAAAATATATACAGATTATTTGAAGAAAAATATCTGCTCATTTTCTGTAGTTATTTGGGACTGTAGAAAAAAATCTACAGATTATTTGACGAAAATTATTTGTCCATTTTCTTTAGAAATCTCTAGTTATATGTGACTAGAAATATTCTACAGATTATTTGAAGAAAAATATTTGCCCATTTTCTGTAGAAATCTGTAGTTATTTGGAACTGAAGAAAAAAAATCTATAGATTTTTTTAAGACAAAATCTGCAAATTTTCTGTAGAAATTAATCTACAGAAAATTTTCTTCAGTCTCAAATAACTAGAGATTTCTACAGATTTTTTGCAGAAAAATCTTAGCTGGGCACTTTTGTTTAAATATTAATTTCGAATTTTATATAACTTAATATGCGAATAAAACTTAGTATCAAACGATAGGTAAATGTATTATAAACACATATGCTTAAAACAGAAAATTCGATTTTTTAAAGGTTCTTAAATTTACCGTCCCCATAAAAACAACACACACTGGGTTTTAAAGGTGCAAGTATTACATTGTATGTTTTCATTTCAAATGCAAAATGTTAATGTCTCCTTTTGCAATTAAAAAAAGCGTAGACTCGTATCACATTCTATGATCGTCGTAAAAGTTTAAGGACATTATTCCATTCCCACTTCGTTGCATGTGAGGGAACCGTCCTCACGATTTTAGACGATACTCGTAAAATAGGAAAGGGCGATTTTTCCGCTTTACGTCTCACTGTTTTACGCGCGGTGTAAATTTAGAAAGTTTCGAACCTTTCGATTTTGTATCGCCAAATTTAATGATAGTGGCTGTGTGCGTCCCGGGGACTAAAGAGGCCCACGGTGAAATGGGAGCTATACGGACTGTTTTAAGGATCAGTCTTAAAGTTGAGAACTTTCCGAAAATGTTTATTAAAATTATTTTTATTCAACTGCAGCAGTATATTGAAGGGTCGATGCGTATGAAAATATGCTTAGGAAATTGTAGAAATATTTAAGCTGAGAGTATTTGAATTCGGAAAGTTCCAATTGCGGCCAATGGCAACCTTTTGTCTGGGCGATAAACAATTGTTTTCTTCTTTGAGAATATGGTAAACCCGCACATCTTCGGCCGCAATTAGGCTATTGCCTTGAATTTAAAGCTTTATTTTCTAAGTTTTGATATACAGGTATATATATATATATATATATATATATATATATATATATATATATATATATATATATATATATATATATATATATATATATATATATATATATATATGTAAAAACGTTGAACTGTTAAAACAATCGATCATTATTGACTTTTGTATAAAATTATAAACTTGTAAACAAAACAAAGCAGTATAGAAGAAGTGGAGTTGACATGCGAGGTGAAATAGTTGAAGCCATTCTGGGACCACAATGCTACCAGAATGTTAAATTGTTCCACCCTAACTGAAAGTGATATTTTAGTTAAAGAAATTGTTTTATTCTATTAATAAACCAAATTATTTTTGAAAACATATATTTGTTGTTAATAATAGAACTTAAGAATAGAACAATGCTAACTTCACTGTCTTCGTATGATGTAGTGTGATAGCGAAGGCTTCATAATTTTTTTCACGAAATATATGCATTGTCTTCTCTATATATTTCGTACTCTTTGGGAAGAACTGATGTAGTGCCTCATAAATGAAGCACAAGACTACATAAAATAATATAGATGAATATTGGAAAATTAAAGGACTATAGTTTTTCTCTGTGTGTGGGTGTTACATTGTCAGATTAAAATTAACAATTTATGACTATTCGAGTTAGTATTTAAAAATTTAAATGCAATTCAGATCAAAAGATTAAATTTTAATAAAGCAGGAAAATAGACACATACTACTAATGCGATTTAATTGAAATACAATTGACAGTATACGAAGTTCCAAACCTGTCTTCACTCTTTTACGACAGTGTCCTGTTGCACGTGCACCAGCAGTCTCAAAAGGGTTAAAAAGCTAAAAAATTCCATTTAACCACAACTTGATCAAACATTTTCAGCATGAGTTAAAGTTAAAAACAAGAGCTGGTTCACCTTACAATTTAGCAATTTCAGTAAACAGCAGTTTAAAAAAATATAACGTCAAAAGTCAGCAATCAAATATTCATTTTAATTAAACGATTTCATGATTGCGTAGTGCAAAAGGAAGAAAGTAAGTTACGAAACTCTTGATGGAGTTGAATATTTAAAACAGTTTGTAAGTTTAGTGACAGAACTTTCCCAACTTTGGAAAAGTCGCCTCTTTTCACAAACAAAACATAAACTCATCCACTCTCCGAAAGGCCAACTTCAACTTCCAGCTCAGAAGAATTTCATTTTAAATCTTACAACTCGAATATCACATGAACTTATATATATAAAAAAAAACTTCCCTCCAAAGTTATATTTAATCAGAGAATCTCCCGAACTTTAATGAACGTCCAACGCTATGAGCCAATCTCTACTTCTGTGTACTTTCAAGAACTGCTCATGGACAATCTTTGCCAAACAATTTCAATCGTCGAAAATAAATAACACGACTTCTCTTTAAAAGTTTAGATACCAAACCTTAAGCTACGTTAAAAAGCGCTTGATCAATATTTGGCGATGGACTTAGAAGTTCCTTCAATTTGAGAGATAGTAAAAAAATATATAGGTTATCTTCCCTTGTATTATTTTCGGTGTTTAAGTTCTTCCCGATCTCATTGAGTTTCGTAATATTTTTTCCTGATGGAAGTTCATGGATTTTTTTTACCTCATTAAATCGGTTCTGTTTGTCTTCGAATTTTGTTGATCTCTGATCGGCTTAAGCGATGGGAGCCGTGACATTTTGAGTTTGGTTTAAGTCTCGCGGATTGGCGACAGAAGTGTGACAGTGGCGATAAACCCGACAGTCCTGTTTGGTGTTTGCTCAATGAAATCCGAGAATAAAGTTGGCTGTAATTCGAGAAGAAACTCCGGATGGAAGTTTTCGTTAAAGGGGAGTTCATTTTTTTCGTTGCGCAAGTTATAGACCTTTGTTACGCTCTCCTAACCTTATGTCACTCTCCATCACACTATCTTTACCCCTCTACCTCCTTACCAATGTATCGTCACATGCTGTTTCATATACAAATTTTATCCATAATGTTTTTTTTTTAACTCTTAAGCTTCTAGGGCAGTATTAAGATAGAGTATTGTAATCAGGCACGTAGGTATAGATATTTCATGGGGGTGGTTCAGTGACTGAGTAACTCCACCCCCCTCTGCCCCCCGAAATTAACAACCTCCTCCCCCATTTTTAAAAAAAAATTATATTAATTTTTATTCAAGTAAACATGAATATGTTGACATATAAGTATCGAAACAACAAGAGTTATTTATTTTTCATGAAATCGTTACCAATATCAGTCATTAACTCTTTTTAAAAATTAGTAAATATACTTCCTAATTATGAAGTAAATTTAGAGAACAAATTTAAATTTTAAGATTCCTTGTTTTAAATATTTTTAGATACCGTTTGACGATCGGTGATGTAATTGAGGTTTTAATTTCGGTGACCCTTTGTTGCCGAAATTTAAATGCTCGATAATGCAGCACGATTACGTCACGTTACGCTTATTTTGAGATAAAAATTACCTCAAAAAATATATATTTGAAGCTTTTTGAAAACTATTTTCCGAGGTAAGACCCCCGGGAAATAACATGTCTTCCACCATGCAACTCCACAAGAAGTATCATACCAGACATTGAAATTGTCCTAGTTTTTTAAAGTATTTTTATGATTTTTACAGTAATACGATTTTTCTTGACTTTCAATGGGAGGGGTTTGAACCATCTGAACCACCCCCTTACCTACGTGCCTGATTGTACTCAAATGTAATGAAGCGTTCTCATGATCATATCCTTCTAATCGCCATTTTTTTTTATAATCGTAATTGGTTTCTATTTTTTGAATTATTATTTTTTATATGTAATCGTTTTATAGCAGAATCATTTTATGGTAGAATAATTTTTTGACAAGATAATTTTATACTTTTTGAACTCGTATTCTGTGTTACTTAGTGTTTAGTACAGCATAGCTTTTGCGCACTATCTCTTTCATTCACGCACACACCCGCACGCACGCACACACACACTCACTCACGCACGCACGCACGCACGCACGCACGCACGCACGCGCACACGCACGCACACGCACGCACGCACGCAAACACTATAATAAAAAATGTAATCAATAGTAAAACAATATTAATGTTAAAAGTATATTTCCTTATGTTATTGAGTTGCAGCTTAAATTGTAGTTGTGGTTAAAATATACATTCAACATAAATTCATAATAGATTAATAGGTCATATGTTTTTGTTATAAGTTTGTACTTTATATTGTATGGCAGTTGTATAAATTGAATCTTTTACCCTTCCTTGTTGGCCTCACCTTATTTTGCATGTTTATAAAATATACCATCAATTCGATATAAAGTGAATCCTCTCTGTATCAAATTTCAACGTTTCAACCAAATAATCAGTATTTATTCTCTGAAAGATTTGCACGTCACAATCTGTATCCTCTCTTCTCTACGTCACGCTTAATCGCGAGGAACAACCAAATTAACCCCTATTGTGGCGTAACGTAATATCTGAACAACCCCTTAGTGAAACGTAGTGCAGGGTATTTGACCTTTTTTTAAGACTAGAGGTTCTTATTCGAAGATAAGTGGAAGACAGGATTAGGACTTCTGCTGTTTTGTTTGTGTTAGTTCAGAAGTTGTTGAACTATTTTCTTATATTATAAATTCTAATAATAATAAAGATTCTTATAATTATTCTTAAATTTATTATATAAGAGTATTTTGCGTATAACTTTTCATATAAAATGTGCCTATAATGGGTGGTTTTATAGCAATATAAAGAGGCGATACCCATGCTGTAGATCAAAAATTGATTAAATGTAAAAATTTAACAGTTTGTAAGAACAATTATTTTAAAAATAGGCGAAGCATGTTCTTTGAAGTTGTTTAAAAATTGTTTAGCCAATTTTAAACCATTGATAACCACTGACCCATACAATAACTAGACTTTTCATAACCAGTTTTCTGTTAATTGACTATGTTTATTAAAATATGCTATTAGAAATTCCCAGATATTAGATTTTTAAGGCTATGATGTGTTGCTTTAATATAGTTTTAAATTTTGAAACTGAATAGAATTTTCCAAAATATTATAAATAATAATAATAACCTTACGAATTTGATTTTGTTTTACTAATTAATTCCTCTGCTTACCTTTATGAAGTTTGAAACCAACCAGGAGATACTTGAACGATTTTCAAAGTGTTTTTGGGGTCACTAATTGCACCGTTCAAATATGGTAACCGTTTGTACGAGTTAAACGAGATCAAGTTTGTGTATAGATTTTTCATCATTAACCCGAATATAGGGATTTTAATTAATCAATGATGTGTTTCCTTTTGAGGTTGCACATTTTTATAATTTCACATAATTTTTGGTTATTACGAATTAAAATTATGCTTCTACAAATATGATGTTTTTTACGATATAATCATTTCGATTGTGTTTAAGAAGTTTGAAGCAAACGTATGACGTTTTTCCTATATTATTTGTGACCACTACTTTCCTACCTCCAGCAGAAAACCCAGCGCCATAATTCTGTCTGCTAGATGTCATAGAAACTGACAATTTCACTCGATTCTGGAGGTGGAGCAAAGAATAAAAGAAAATAATTAAAGTACGAATTTTGATTTCTTACTATCACAACCAAATAGAATACAAATGTTTTACTACCATTCCTTTAATATTCCACCACCAGAATTGAGTAAAATCATTCGCTGCTATGGCAGCTGCCAAACAAAAGAATTCTGGCGCTGGGCTTTCTGCTGGCGACATGACAATAATGGCGGTGTATATGTTTGAAATTACGTCATTATTAAATATATAATGGAAGGTCCAATTAGTGTATAGATCGTGATAATGATGTTTGTATAATGCTTTATTCAACACATTTTTAAACCCTGGAGATGTAAATTATAACATGTTTCTATATTTAGTTCTTGCAGTTGTAAATAGTTTTAATTTTGTGTTATTATGGTTATAAAATTGATTCAATATTTTTAATTTTTTAAAAATAACATTGAAAATATTTTTGATAATATAAATTTTAAAATTTGAAAATATATTGATTTAAAGATTATTCTATTCTTCCTTTCGTTTGTTTGACACTGATTTGTTAGTATAAATCGAAAATATGAAATTTTTCCTTTAAAAAAATAAATAAAAGTATAAATAAATTATTTTGAATTATTAGATTTTCGGACGAAGTAAAGCTGAATGAATAAATTGTTTGACGATTCTTCGCTTAGAATAAATTATGTACATAATTTACTATATATGGGTTCTGTTGAAATTTTGTTTGAAAAACGCATGAGAAAATGGCATTTAATAAGTTAAACGACGTCATACCATTAAATATACTTCTAACAAAAATATTAATTACTTTCTTCATACTGTTGAAAAGTAAATTATTTTGAATTTTTGCTCGTTTACAAGTAAGAGTTATGCCTTTGTTCTTGGTAGTGAAAACAACTACCCTATCGATATGTTCTTGGAATGGTGAAAGTCATATAATGCTTCTGGATAACAAAATCGTTTCTTTTGTAAACTTTCGGCATGTTTCTTCGGATAATTTATCAGCTCTCAGACAGTAAATAAGTTCCACATCTAAACCGTACTTTACATCCTCAGTTATGTTTTAAAATGTTTTTTTTTTTATTTTAGGAAAGAAGATGGTTTGTAAAAACTTCAACATTCGCACAAGAAAATAAACAGAAACTATTGCACCTTCTTAGGATATATTGTATTTTTTGTGTTGTTCGAATAATATATTTGAAAATTACATTGTATGTAATGTGTTTTTGATAAGCTGAAATCCAAAAATATTTCTAAATACTTAATACTAAGTATTTCGCCAATTTAAATGACCATATTAAAATATTCTCGAGTTTTCTTCAGTATGCGTCTCCGAAATGATAAATTTTATTTTTAACAAAACAATTATTTTACGATAACTGTGTTATTTTTAAAAAATATATCTCAAACAAAAGAGCTCAAATAAATTTAAATTGAAAATAATCTAATTTTTAATGAAAAATTATGTTTAAAAGTCATATTTATTTTTTGTAATTCTTTTTCTTAAATTAAATATACTAGGAGAGACTATATCATGTATTTTATAAATATTTAATTTGATTCCAAAACATTGAAATTTGATTTGGATTACAGCTTATCCATACTTATTTAACAATGTGGACCATATTACTTTGGCAGCAAATCATTAAAATATTTGCATTCCAAACGTTTCAGTTTCATTTTTTACTAGACGTTTAATATGAATTGTAAAAAAACAACAACATATATCTTTATAAAACGTATAGATATTTAATATTCAATTACCGAAGAAAATAATAAAAACAATTTGTATTAACATATCAAAATCAAATTTATCCTCATACGAAAGCGAACTTTTAGTGAGCGTACATTTTATCTTCCACTATCGTTTGCAAGCGGAAGTTTATTTTACTTTTAATATTTTATTCGCCGATGTTTTAGAAACAAATATCCTTTGAAAAGTTTAGTACAATAATGAACGGAATCGAATTGTAAAATTCGAAACCGGCGAGGCATTTCGAACACGTTTGAATTCTTTTTTTATTTGTATTTCGAAAATGGCAACGCTCTTTCTACCTCCGGTGTTTATCTAAAGCATCCAGATAAGGGTATGGTTGAAGTGAATAGTAAAATAAGGCGCACTTGTTTGCAAAACACGAATCCTTCTTTTTGACACGAATTTTTTTATAGAAATAAAAATATCTCTTTTTAAAAAATTGTGATTCAATTTTGAATATATAGTAGAAATCTACATTCGATATTTTGTGTTTGGGATGGAATTCTTTCAATTTGAAACTTTTTCCAGGTTTTACACAGATCTTTTAGACAACGTAATAACTTGTACAATGTTCTCCAGGCTCGTTGTACAAAACAGGGGTGCCCATAGGGGGGGGGGGGGGGGGGGGGGATCATGGCGCAAGTTGCGCCATCAGAATTTTTGGGGTGGATTTTTTTTTCATTGCTTTATTATTATTTAATTTTTAGGGGGAAATGTTTTGGGCAAAAAATAATTTTGCAAAATAATATGTCCGCAGTCACTGGAATTTTCACTGGAATTTCCCTTCGACACAAAAGCTGACGAAATTGTAAAAAAAATTATCTTGCTTGAAAATGCAAGTCTTTATTCTGTTAAAACTAAATACCATTTTAGAAAGATCTACAAAATAAATTACAAAAAATATCTGATTAATGGCTATGGAAGAATCTTAGGGTTGTGCGGCGCATGCCACCGCACAAGACACCCCGCTCTTCTTCTTTTTTTTTTTGGGGGGGGGGGGGGGGGTCAGTAAAAAAAACCCGAGAAAAATACTTTAGAGAAAAATACTTTAGAGAAAAAAAAATATTTTTTAAAACTCCATTAGGATTTTTTTTAATATGTGTTACTCATATGTATATCTAGGACATACACGTTTACTGATCTTTGTCCGGTTCATACATTCAGACTATACACTTCAGTGCTGAGATTTAAATTAAAAAACACTGTGAGGCAATAACTTTTCCGTTAGGAAGAAGGAATGTAAAAATAATAATAAATATGAAGATTGCTATAAACTCCAGACTGCAACAAAAACTGGAAAAAAACGGTGACTTTAACAAAGTTAATTCTTTCGTTTGTTAATATGTGGCATATGTTTTTTAAAAAAAACTGCAGTGATGGAAGCATAAACTGTTTCCGCATCTCAATAACACTTAAACGTAAATTACGATTTTTATATACAACTCCACAACAAACTAATTACTTTCATACGTTTGTTCACTAATAAGCATCAGTTGTGGCGATTAGGTGGGGAAGCCCCCCGCCCCCCCCCTCTCCCACACTTTTTTTGGATGTTGCCCCCATACTTTTTAAATTTAAACTTAAAAAAATATATAGTAAATTTTGTTACTGAATTGACGATTGACGAAATAAAGAAAATTTCGTACCCCAACCCCTCCTAATTTTTTCTGGTGCTTATATTACACATTTACAATCGATTTTATTTTCTCGTATTATCTTGTATCTTCTGCCAGCACACAGGCAGCTAACAGACATTTAGGAGACACTTCTGTCATTACAAAATACTCATCGTTCAAAAAAAAAAAAAAGGAAATAGGCACGACCATAGGTCTCGATTTTTGAGCGGAAAACATATTGGCGCCGCTATTTATCTACGTTAAATATTATGGAAGCCAAACCGAAGTTTTAGAACCCCCGCTACTGAGCGTAGGTGGTTTTATTATATTTGAGTTTCGTCTTAGCATCGAATCAGTTTAAATAATTTCAATGGTGTTATAATAAAAGAATGGATAATATATTTTAGTCAGCAAGGACGAATGTTTTTTGTGAACATACAGTTTAAATGTGGAGCAAAGCTGTAAATATTTAAATTGTAAAAAAAAACTAAATGAAAAGTATTTTCTGTGTTTGATAAACTGTACCGGTAAGTGGATAAATATCATACGGCATTTTTAAATTAAATTTTAAAAGATTTCTTAAAATTCGATAAAATAAAGTTTTTGCATTTGATAGTCATATTTAAAATACTTTCTTTTCATAGTAAAAATAAGGGTAGAAGGTCACGAGTGATTTTAAACAAAACCAATAGGGTTCAGTATTGTGCATGAATTTCCTTGAGATTTTTTTTTTAATCTTTGTGTTTACCTGTCTATTTTGTTGGGGTTTAATAGATGTTTGCATATATCACTGACAAATGTAATAACATATAATATTGTAGGTAGTTATTTTAGTCTAAATGGAGCGATTGCAAGGTTTTTTTTTAAATTGGACAATCAGAGATTACTGTCAGCATTTCTACAGTAACTATATTTTAAAATATACATTTGTAAATTATATTTTCTGGTGGAATTGAAATCAAAACCTTAAACAAATCGATGACATTTTGTAGAAAACACCAGATTTTTAGACCATAACAAAGCTGCGGTTCTTGAACCGAAATCGATCGATTCTTAGCGGACAGACAATAACAAGTTCTATGTAATTTATTATGAATTAATTAATAAAATTCTGAAATTACAATTTTATTCGAAAAAATTATGTTATTCGAACCTCCGACCATATATTTTACCTGACTTTAAGCACCATTTGTTTGTATCAATGAAACGTTATAAAGAGATGCGGAGAGGAAGTTTAATGCAATATATAAGTTCCATACATATAAGTTAATGTATATAAGTTAATGTATATAAGTTAAAGTATAACCAAATTTATATCTTGATTTTATCCCTAACTGATTTATTAAATGCGAAATATGGAGCTTTGTGTGGATTCACGGATTCAGTTGAAAATTTTAGATTCTTATAAAGTTATATGTTTTAAATTTGATGGGGGGGGGGGGATTTGCACCATTGAGCTTGGGGGGGATGGGCACCCCTGGTACAAAATGTTGTTATGCCTATGTAAAATAATTTTAAACGCTTTATGAGTTATTTTAATGATAAATAAATTTCCCATTTTGTATTTGCATTTGCATTGGCATTTAATTTAAAATGAGCTAAAAAAGTTAACGTAAACGTACTGAAAATTGAACGTATTAAAAACATGAGTACGTATGAGGAGCCCTCATGCAAAACTAAGCAATGTTGATAATTATATAAATGAGATAAGTTTGAATTTTATAAAAAGGATGATATCTACCCATATTTGCAAAAAAAATCTAAATATTTTCAAAAACAGTTATTTTATTTTAAAACTTAAAAAATCGTAGGTCCATAGAAATACACATATCTACCGTTTATGCTCACTATTAAAAATATGTACTAAAAATTTAGTAAAATTTACTAATTTTTGATTACATTTGATGCTTATCATAGCTCCGAATACATAAGTTTCATTTTTGAAAAAGACATGTACTTAATAATGAGCAAAAATGAATTAAAACAGCATTTGCTTGCCTACATAGGCTGCCCCCATAAATCACTTTTCATAAATGTCAACAATTACAACCAAAATTTATCGAGAATCGAACCCAGATCCTCAGGCACCAACACAGTACATTGCCTTATCCGTTGTAGTACCAGGGTGACATGAAGAAGTTATAAACAGAAGAAATGATTAAAATGTGTGCCAAAAGAATTGGAAGTAAGATAATTGAGTTGTAATAACTCAGTTTCCATTTAAACAATTGACATCAAATAATGTGGAAAACCATCTTCTGAACAACTATTTTAAGTGTGCCAGGTCGCTTTGTTAAGATGGCTTGAAAAGAAGCTGAGATTAGCAATATTAAATCAAACAATCACTTTTGCGAAAGTACGATTAATTAAATTTGAGTACGTCATCGCTTATGTACGATGCGATTGTACTCAAAGAAAAAGTATGTTCAGGTACTCCTTTTTAAGTATTTTTTTTATAGTGCTGTTACTTGAGATTTACGATATGACTGACATATTTAGGATCTGGGTTAGGATCTGTTGCCTTAGGATATGGGTTCGATTCCCGGTATGTTTAGGTTGTAATTGTCGATATTTATTGAAAGTGATTAATGAAGGCAGTCTATGTAGGCAAGCAACTGCTCTTCTTATTTTTTTTTACTCATTGTACTCATTTTTGATTACATTTCTATTTTCTTTTATTCTATTCTTTTTATCATTTTTCATCTACTGCTCTTTTTAATCATTTTTACTCATTTTTGAGTACATGTCTTTTTTAAAAATGAAACTTATATATTCTTAGCTATGATAAGCATCGAATGTCATCAAAAAGAGTACATTTTACTTATTTTTGAGTACCTATTTTGTACAGTGTAGATGAGGTCTTAGCAAATCTCTGTACATTGGTAAGGTTATGTCCTTCGATTTTGATGAAATAATGTAATACTTCTATACAATACATTGTAATGAATGTGAGTTTTGTTGTGAGTTCGAGAAAGTACAACAACCATATTGAAGTTCAACTTTATTTTTTAAAAGATCAACTTATTTAACACAGAATGACTGAAAGCGAGGTCTAGAGGCGTACAGAGTTCCACGACCGCGGAACATGCAGGCGCCGAATCCATTGGGATGCTTGAGGGGGTTCGAACCCGGTACTCTGCACCACAGACTACCGTTACAATAACAAACGAGAATAGCACGCAGTACAAAAACTGGACTATTAGTCTTCGCTTAGTTAGTGTGCATTTACAATAGGCATTGCATACAAATGATAAAATACAACAACTATTATTTAGTAGTATAACACTTGGGATAAGTACATCCGTGAACAGAAACTGAGAATGACATGTTGAACATGAAGTATTGTGCTCCTTAGACCGGCTCTTTTGATGTTAATATGCTAATTTCTAAGGTAAATAATTCAGGAAATTATGAAATCTAAAGTTGATGGTTCAGTGAGCTTTATACAAAAAGTTAAAAAAATGCTTGTTAATTTAAAATGATTTGAATTTATGGTGTTAAACATAAATAACAGTATTATGGTCTTGGTAGAAATCTCATTAATCCATTTGTGATGAAGGAGTATAAAAGAAGTAGAGTTGGCATGGGAAGGGAAAGAGTTGAAGCTATTGGGACCACCAAAACGCTAAATTGTTTCACCCTAACCAAAGCGATATATTAGTTAAACACAGCAGTTAATTTTATTAACAACTGAAATTATTTTGAAAAAGGTATATGCGTTGTTTTAATTAATATAACTTAAGACTAGAACAATGCTAACACCACTGTCTTGGTATGATGTAGCATGATATCGCGGCTTCATAATTCTTTTTCACGAAGTATATGCAGTGTATTCTCTAGATATTCCATACGCTTTGCTTGCAACTGTTTTAAGATTTTTGGGTAAATAGTATTTTAGAAACGAAAAAATCACACATCGTGTCATTTTAAAATATCCAACTGCTTTAATTCTTTACAGTGATGACTGACGTGATGAGTTGTGTAGCAATATATTTCGGGGAGAAAACCCCTAAAATGACTGTTCGAAGGGGTACTAGTTGTTTTTGAATAACAATGTACCATTGCCCGGTGCCAAAATTGATTCCTCAATCGGAATGATATTCCCAAAACGACTGCTTCGATTACGAAACGACCTTAACTCCACATAATCACACTGAATATGAGAGTTTTTCCACCAAGCCCATGATACATTTGCAAAGTTGACGCGTTTAGTTAAACAATTAACATGAATTTGAATGAAAAATAGTGCAATGCAATTGTTTTAGAAATTGAATTTCCAATACGGAATAGTGTTTACACTTTATGAAATGTCTTACTGTAAATGTACTTCAGAATCAGGGCATTAAAAAAAGTATGTGTTTTCAATTAATATAATCTAAATATGTTAATTAAAACCTTGAAATGAAATTTTCAACGCTTATACTCAACATTGGACATAATTTAAAAAATGGATATTTTGTATACATGTCTGAATTGTACATATTTAAACCTTAGTTTACAATCTAGAATAATAAATTCTAAAAATTTGATATACATATAAAAATTTAAATAATAAAATATAAATACTTAAACTTCAGTTTTTGTTAAATCTTTGGAATGTCCAAATATTTCTGTTATTTAACATGGATTCGTCCTGCATTTCAGAAACATCTCAATATGTAAACGGCCGTTTTCTCCCACTAATCGAAACGAGAAACCACAACAAAAATACATCTGTTGTAAAACACGTAATGCAGTGCTTATATTTACATTAATATAATGACTATAACAATAGCTTTGGTAAAATACGGTTTCTTTTTGTAAGCTATACAGAGACACTTTATTTAAATTGTATAATAAGCGAAACTCTCGGGAGAGTTTGGATGTTGCTAAAAATTTACAATTATTATCCAATAACAAAGCTGTACAGCACGCTAACTTTTTTTTTGTTTCATTTACTAAACAATTTGGATCTTACAGAGAAATTTGTGCAGGATCGTTTTCCCATAAAAATTTACAATACTTATTAGTTATACTAATTATGAAATACGTGGATTTGAAAATATTGATTGTTAAGGTTGAACTTAGTGGCGCAGTAGCTGGTAAATCCAGGACCACACTCGTATCCAGCCTGGTGTTAATACATTCCAAGGTTGGTCATGGGCGAATTGTGTAGTCGTTAACAGGCCCGTCGCACCAGGGGAGGGGGGGGGGAGTCCGACCCCCCAATAATCTGGAAACCCTGAAAGTTGGGAATTTCAACTTCTAAAAAGCCCGAATTGGAAATATTTATGCCTGAAAAAAATTAATATTATTAACAAATGAAAGCTAGGGAAGATTAGAAATCGCCCAACTTGTAAGATTACATTTAAATAAGACCTCAGAACGGACACTGCATTGGAATATGGGTGCAACAAATCAATGCTTGTGATAGAACTGTTTAATATTACCTAATATATATATATAAAAAGATGAAAAATATCGATAAGTTGTTACTGTGTATTTTCAGCACTATTGAGTTGGAAATTTCGAATAGTTGAGTTGAGAATTTCGAATCGTTAAGTTGAAAAATTTCTTTTTTCAACCCCCCCCCACCCCCCCACCCAAAAAAAAATAAAATAATTGTGTAACGACACTGAGTTGCTCTACCGTCAGTAATAATCTTCAAATGCTGGAAACTGGATAGTATTGGAAGGCTGGTTGAAGAGAACGACCAGGACTTTTCCGTCCCAGTCCCAAGTCAAAAGGGACAAAGAACATTGGCCCAGGTTGGCTCAGTGAGTAGCCAGCCTATGCCGCAGGTGCTTCGTTGCAGCAGGAGAGGCAAACATTGGAAGCAAATATTTGAGAAGGAAAATTGGATCAGACTGGGCACGAGTATGGCTCCTATACTGCGTCGAACTCTAGGTTTCTCGGAACATAATGTTAATAACTATAACCTGGTTTTGTCATAAAATAAACAAAAAACACGGTTATTAGTTTTCTTCAATGCAAATAGAATTCCAACATGTATTTTATATATTAATATTGCGAATTCTATTTTTTTTTGGTTATATAATTTTATTTGAGAACCTAGCATACAAAACATATATTATTATCCTGTTTAAACAGTTTAAAGTGATTTGTGAGAGATGATAATGACTTATAGTAAAGTTATTTGCGAATGTAAATATTCCGATCTTTGCTGGTTAGTTTTAAAGGGAACGTTCTGAACAATTTAAATAGTTTAGTTTGATATGAAAACCAAAGACTAATTCAGTAATGATAATGCAATATTTAAAAAATTTGGACAAATAATATATTTCAATGACTTTTTCTCATTTATAGATATTACTTTACAATACAAATTAAAATGAGTTTTATTCAGTATAGTGACATACATTACAAGAAAAGTAAAGTTTTATTCATTAAAGTCAAATTAAAATGCCGTTTTAGATTTTATGAATTTTTGAGACCTCTTAAACATTTAATATAGATAAAAAGTCCATGTCACAAAATTTTGATTATGCACATGAATTACAATTATAATACATATACGTTTCTAAATATAATCTTATTAACGATATTTTGTATAAACAAATATCTTGATCCGAATCAGCTATTCTTCACCTAACATATTAAAACAAATAATATACACATTCTTAATATAGGTGAATTCTAATGTAAGTATATGAAAATTCCGTTATAAATACCTTACAACCTAAAAGCTTTGTTTAATTAATAATATTAAATTTATGAAATATATAATTTGTGAGTAACGTTTTTAAAATTTAAACGCACAAATTCTCCTGTAAAATGTGAACATTTTAACATAAATGACACAATAAACAATTCTAGCATCTAGGTTATATATCAACATCAGACTACATTAATGTAAACACAATGGTTAATTATATACATTTGTAGAAAGTGAGCCAATGTCTCAAATATTATATTTTCATTAACTTTTATTAACTGGTACAATAACACAGGGTATTTAGTGGACTTCTTTTTATGAAAAAGAATTTTATCAATCTTTTTCGCAGTTATAATTTTATGTTCGATTTCAAACGGAACATAAGTAATCGATTTCACGTTACAAACTTATATTTGTTTTCCCGATCGTGTTTAAATGAATATTGTTCTTTTTTTAAATTTTAAAAGTATTATTTTTTTTTGGATTTGGGAATGTTCTTAACTAGAATAACATATTATCGGATATTCAGTTATCCAGAGTTGTTAATAGTTTTGAATTTTAATAATTTTTTTTATCTTATTTGGATAGTTTTGTTTTTGTTGGAAGGATACTCAGGAAAAAATGCGTTTTGTGGTAGCCGGGATTCGGCAACTTAAATCGAGATTTTTTAAATCAAATATCTTAAAATTTAATAACTAAAAATAATAATAAAAAAACTTTAAAGAAGTAAAATGGACTTTAAAAGGAAAAAGCTTTAAAAACAAACAAACAATTGTTAAAAATAAAAATAACATTATGACTATTATTTCCTTTTAAATTCGTTGCCAAATTTAAGGTTTGCATAAGTTTGTGTTCGAAATTCGGTAAATTTTTATGTTTGAAGATTGGTGTTAATTCTTTTTTGTTGGTGATTTTTATAGTTAGTAATTTTAGTACAAAGTAAATGGTCTTAAAGTGTGTAATTTTCGACATTAGCTTTATTCTCCAAAGATATATTTTTTTTAAACCCCAAACGAAGTATTTGGGACTGCTAAAAATGTCAAAGTCCTAAAATAATCATTTGGGGTTTCTTTAAAGTTGCACGCATAGAATTTGCATAAGCTTTATGATTTTTACAATTTGCACAAGTGTCCTTAGACTCACACATATCTACGACTTATAATTTAAACTATCTTCAACGAATCATAACACTTAATTAATATTATTAACTTCAAAACACATTTGGTGTTTAATAATGGGAACATCATTTTAGTAAACACCTAACAAATATCACCGGTTTTTCTTCAAACGTTTTTAGAGCGGAAATCAACTTTCTGCGAAAGCGTAATTTCGAATTCTTAATTACAACTGTATTTGTAAAACAACAATTTATATACACACATTACGTCGGCTGACATGTCGTATCCGGTGCGAGATTTCGTCAATGTTTCGGAAGTCGCCAAGTCTTAGTATTTGGGGTTTCTACGATATCACATCGAGGAAACTCCAATTTAGAAAGTTTTGTCGAGTTTACTATATTTGGCGAAAAATTACCTTGGCGTAAGTAGCTCCGGATTCGACATTCTAATCACCACATGTTAAGATACACGAGTGTTTTTGTTTTAAATAGTTCAATACATTGCTAATTTATTCATGAGTTTTTGAGATATTTTCTTCACATAAAGACACAAATGAGAAAAAAATAAAAGATTTACACATATTAAAAGAGTTTTTAACATTTTTAACATAAACGAAATGAATAATAAGGACATTAACATCTAAAAAATACTTGTTGCATTTCAAGTTTACTTCCTTAAATCGTAAAATAAGTTAATATGGCCAATGTCAGTAGTAATGAATGTTGTGCAAAGGAAAAAATATCCTAAAATATTTTAAAGTGATGTACGAGTAGTAATATTTTAAAGAATATAGTGATCGTCCATAAGTATCAGATAAAATGGGAAAGTTAGATCAATGAATGTTCTGAACAAATGTTCTAAAAACTATTTTTAAATTTATTGAGCGAAAACTTTGACAATCGCCTCGAGTTGTTATTCAAAATATCTTCTGTTCATTTTTTTTAAATTTTTGGTCCATTGTTAATTAATAACAAATGATTTTTAAAAATCACTTTCCAATAAATATTCATCGTAATAAACAGTTCTATAAACTTTAACCACCTTACAATGAATACATCCAACATCTTATTTTTGAGCAAAGCAGGTGTAAGAATCTTTTTAGTTTACTACCATAACATACATAAGCTATTCTGTCAGTGAAAGGGTCGTGTATTTGAATTATTAAGCATAAACAGCAATTCTAAGTATTTGATTATTGGTAAAGTAATCTATCTTAATATAATGAAGCGAAAATTAGTTTAAAAAGATGTGTGTTAATTACAAAATGTATTATCAAATCCATATTTTTCCTTGAAGAATCAATTAGTGCTTTGTTTTGAAGATTTTGGGTGAATATTATGAACACAGTAAGTGATATTTTTATAATTTGAGATATCTCAGCCGCTATATAAAACAATTATTCGTAAAAATTTAAGCATATACACAACACTGAATGAAATCTTATACATGATTACTTTATCTAAATAGCATATTTCAAATTACTTTCACAAATATACCTTTAAATGCTTGAGAGTTGAGCTGTTTTAAATTATCGAAAAACTTTTTCCACAATTATTAAAACAAATGCAATGGGTTTTCCATTGGCTTTAAGCCTGGAAGTAAATCAGCAGTTGGGGGACTCTTCAAAACGTCATCTTCATATGTTTCACACATAAAACTATAATTTACTGTTATAGTCAATATTTCACACCAAAGTCGAGAGTTAAAACTAGAGAGCGATTCCAAATGAACACACGCTGCTGCTGAATACACTTACGCTGTGAAGTTGCAAGAAGAAACTATACATTTCCAGTCAACAGAACTCACTACATTAGTAGCATAAAAACAAAGTCGGAGCACTACCTATTGTGTAAAGTAAACAAAAACAACGCTTCAAAGGTGTCTGAACACAGTTGGTTATGAGTTATTCAGTTTAAATCCTCTATTTGCTTTGTTGCATAGTGTACTGTTAATATCCATTTCCGTGCACAGTGGTTCAAAGATTCAGTATGAGTTTTAGAATCTTATTTTCCAAATAAAAGGAGTACAATAACATAGCTGAAAAGTGATAAATCCATTGCAATTCACTTTTCAATGGAGCTGAGTCGTACCAAGAATCTTGTGTTAGTATCCGCAGATGACACATTAAAAGTAGCAGTTAACTTTTGACTCGGAAACGTCTTAGAAACGTTTTTTGTAAGATCATTTCCGAAACCTCGCGTAATTTTGTTCATTCAATTTTTTTTTTGCACACAACATCAAACATGGGATAAACGAAACAGACACATTTTATTTTTCGTCAGCCGAGCTGATCTTTTCACGAAAAGTTTGGCACGCCACACACGACATGTTGCGCTGTTACACACTCATCAAGAAAAGGGAAAAGAGGAAACGGACAGTAAAGTTTGCTGTGGATCTGTCCGCGGATCGGAATCGGACAAAAAAGTTGGTTGTCTCTGTCCGCCGGGTTTCGATGGTGCTACAGGAGGAAGGATCTCAATCCACCAACAAGTTGAACGATATCTGTCCGCTCGGGATGGCTTCGTCCGTGTGGTTAACGTTCTTCGCCCACAACTTGCAAGTGACCGATATCGCGACTCCAATGGCCGGCCTGTTGAACCTGATCCCGACCAGGGGTGCCATGTACTCCGGCTGTCTTCTGTAGGGAAAGAACTTGGTGGGGAATCCTCGGTCCGGGGTGTACTGGATGCGACCCATGTTCTCCTGGTCGACCAGGGTATCGCCCTGGCAGTCCAGGTAGACCATGTTGTTGACGGCGCTGCGATCGGAAACCTCCACGTAGTTCTCGAGCTCGCGGGACGTGTACGGCTCAGGGATCCAATCGGTGATGTTGTTGAACTCGAGGAAGACGCATGGTTTCCCCGTGTCGTAGCCGTAGTTCATCGACTTGCTGCACTCCAGCATGAGGGGTCGGATGTCGAACTTGCAGACGGTGCCGTCGTTCTCGGTGGGCGGGTTGCCGAAGCACTCGACCACTTTCTTGCTGCGGTTGGCCGAGGGAGTGTAGCGGATGAGGAGTTCGTCCAGTTGCTTGGTGAGATCGGGCCACACTCGGCCTTCTACCGGAAGGGACCCGTGGACGAAGTTGATCACGTTCCTCGGCTTGTTTGGACGAGGCCAGAGCTGGAAAGTGAATTATTCTAATGAAGTATGTATATTGTTAAAATAATGGACAACATTGTCGATTTAAAACACAAGTAGTTCTAGTAAGCTAAAGACGTAAAAGCTTTACACTAGATCAATCGGGTATTATAGGTTATGTAACACAAAAGCTTAAACCTGCCGGATGTATATTGTTAAAATAATGGACAACTTTGTCGATTTAAAACATAAAAGCACACAAATCAAGTAAGCTAAAGACGTAAAAGCTTTACATTAGATCAAACGGGCATTATAGGTTATGTAACACAGAAGCTTAAACCTGCCGGATGTATATTGTTAAAATAATGGACGACATTGTCGATTTAAAACTTGAAAGCACAAGTAGTTCTACGTAAAAGCTTTACATTAGATCAATCGGGCATTATAGGTTATGTAACATAGAAGTTTAAACCTGCCGGATGTATATTGTTAAAATAATGGACAACATTGTCGATTTAAAACGTGATTGCACAAAATTCTAGTAAGCTAAAAACGTAAAAGCTTTACATTAGATCAAACGGGCATTATAGGTTATGTAACATAGAAGTTTAAACCTGCCGGATGTATATTGTTAAAATAATGGACAATATTGTCGATTTAAAACGTGATTGCACAAAATACTAGTAAGCTAAAAACGTAAAAGCTTTACATTAGATCAAACGGGCATTATAGGTTATGTAACACAGAAGCTTAAACCTGCCGGATGTATATTGTTAAAATAATGGACGACATTGTCGATTTAAAACTTGAAAGCACAAGTAGTTCTACGTAAAAGCTTTACATTAGATCAATCGGGCATTATAGGTTATGTAACATAGAAGTTTAAACCTGCCGGATGTATATTGTTAAAATAATGGACAACATTGTCGATTTAAAACGTGATTGCACAAAATTCTAGTAAGCTAAAAACGTAAAAGCTTTACATTAGATCAAACGGGCATTATAGGTTATGTAACATAGAAGTTTAAACCTGCCGGATGTATATTGTTAAAATAATGGACAATATTGTCGATTTAAAACGTGATTGCACAAAATACTAGTAAGCTAAAAACGTAAAAGCTTTACATTAGATCAAACGGGCATTATAGGTTATGTAACATAGAAGTTTAAACCTGCCGGATGTATATTGTTAAAATAATGGACAACATTGTCGATTTAAAACGTGATTGCACAAAATTCTAGTAAGCTAAAAACGTAAAAGCTTTACATTAGATCAAACGGGCATAATAGGTTATGTAACATAGAAGTTTAAACTGGCCGGATGTATATTGTTAAAATAATGGACAACATTGTCGATTTAAAACGTGATTGCACAAAATTCTAGTAAACTAAAAACGTAAAAGCTTTACATTAGATCAAACGGGCATTATAGGTTATGTAACATAGAAGTTTAAACCTGCCGGATGTATATTGTTAAAATAATGGACAACATTGTCGATTTAAAACGTGATTGCACAAAATTCTAGTAAGCTAAAAACGTAAAAGCTTTACATTAGATCAAACGGGCATTATAGGTTATGTAACATAGAAGTTTAAAACTGCCGGATGTATATTGTTAAAATAATGGACAACATTGTCGATTTAAAACGTGATTGCACAAAATTCTAGTAAGCTAAAAACGTAAAAGCTTTACATTAGATCAATCGGGCATTATAGGTTATGTAACATAGAAGTTTAAACCTGCCGGATGTATATTGTTAAAATAATGGACAACATTGTCGATTTAAAACGTGATTGCACAAAATTCTAGTAAGCTAAAAACGTAAAAGCTTTACATTAGATCAAACGGGCATTATAGGTTATGTAACATAGAAGTTTAAACCTGCCGGATGTATATTGTTAAAATAATGGACAACATTGTCGATTTAAAACGTGATTGCACAAAATTCTTGTAAGCTAAAAACGTAAAAGCTTTACATTAGATCAAACGGGCATTATAGGTTATGTAACATAGAAGTTTAAACCTGCCGGATGTATATTGTTAAAATAATGGACAACATTGTCGATTTAAAACGTGATTGCACAAAATTCTAGTAAGCTAAAAACGTAAAAGCTTTACATTAGATCAAACGGGCATTATAGGTTATGTAACATAGAAGTTTAAACCTGCCGGATATATATTGTTAAAATAATGGACAACATTGTCGATTTAAAACGTGATTGCACAAAATTCTAGTAAGCTAAAAACGTAAAAGCTTTACATTAGATCAAACGGGCATTATAGGTTATGTAACATAGAAGTTTAAACCTGCCGGATGTATATTGTTAAAATAATGGACAACATTGTCGATTTAAAACGTGATTGCACAAAATTCTAGTAAGCTAAAAACGTAAAAGCTTTACATTAGATCAAACGGGCATTATAGGTTATGTAACATAGAAGTTTAAACCTGCCGGATGTATATTGTTAAAATAATGGACAACATTGTCGATTTAAAACGTGATTGCACAAAATTCTAGTAAGCTAAAAACGTAAAAGCTTTACATTAGATCAAACGGGCATTATAGGTTATGTAACATAGAAGTTTAAACCTGTCGGATGTATATTGTTAAAATAATGGACAACATTGTCGATTTAAAACGTGATTGCACAAAATTCTAGTAAGCTAAAAACGTAAAAGCTTTACATTAGATCAATCGGGCATTATAGGTTATGTAACATAGAAGTTTAAACCTGCCGGATGTATATTGTTAAAATAATGGACAACATTGTCGATTTAAAACGTGATTGCACAAAATTCTAGTAAGCTAAAAACGTAAAAGCTTTACATTAGATCAAACGGGCATTATAGGTTATGTAACACAGAAGTTTAAACCTGCCGGATGTATATTTTGAAAATAATGGACAATATTGTCGATTTAAAACTTGAAAGCACAAACTTCTAGTAAGCTAAAGCTAAGCTTTACATTAGATCAATCGGGCATTATAGGTAGTGTAACACAGAAGCTTAAACCTGCCGGAATCGCTCTTCCAGGCTCAATGCGACTTTATCATTTGACTGATCCTGTCAGGCTTAAAGCGATTTCGGCAGGGTTAAGTGAGGGTTTAGGGGAAAATCTATGATATTTTTTATTTGCTATATATGTATGTGCTTTCTTTATAACAAGTAGTGAAAGTGTGATTTTTTTTGGTAAAAAACGACAACTACGGTAAAAGATCAGAATGCTGTCTGTGGCTACGAGACGGAAAACTTTTTTTTCTTTTTTTTTATGCACAATGATTTCGAATGGACCGAAATCAATCTTTTGTGGAGTTGAAGAGTTAATCTCCATGGGATTGTTAAGTTATTTATAGTGCTATAGTTTGTTACATTTGTGACTCGTTAGTTATTTGAACAAATATCTTCATTGAGAATCTAACATTTTCGAAAATATTTAACCTTTTGCATTCTGTTAGAGCCGTTTAGGCGACAACATAACGACCAGTTCTTTTGCTTTCATATTCTTTGAAATAAACGAGACCTGTATAATCTTGCGTTTAAAAAAAACATCAATTTTTTTCCAACTTGTTCTTTTGCAGATCCAAAACATTCTGGGTGAAAGAACATAAAGAGGAATAGCTGTTCCGTTGCAAGAACGCAAAGTATTCGTAGAGTGGAATGGGTAAAATTTGATGGTGCAAATTCAACGCAACGTGGTACTCTATACCTTTTGGTAATCCCTTACTATCCGGAATCAATGTTTTGTAAACCGATATAGAAATATAAAGAAAAGCTTTTTACCTTCACAAGTCGTATGCTATGATCTGGTACATCATAATCATCATCCTCCACTGCCAGAAGCGTCCCAACCAGGACGACAGTCAGCAGGACAATGGCCACCAGGATGGCAATCCACCACTTGACTCTCGACTTGGACAGCCACTCCCCTAACCCTTTTGCGCCCTCTTTAGCCCCGCTCTTCTCAGAGGGTGGCGCTCCGGAATCGTTTTCCATGCCCGCTTCTTTGCCCTTGAGGGGTGAGTCTTCGGCAGGTTCTTCTTCTGCAGCTGTTGCCGGGTCCTTTTTCAAGTCCGGATCGTCTGTTCCATCCTTCTTGGGATCGTCTTTGTTGGTGTAGTCGTTGTTTTGTCCTTTTTCGATGTCCGTGCTCATCCTTTTTTGAAAGGAAGATTCGTCTCCTCACCGCTCTCTCTCTCACACCTCCTTCTTCTCAACCGCACCGCCGCTCTTTCAAGGTCCGCGAGCTGTTGCGACCTTTGAGTTGTTTGAGAGTCTGTTTCGTTGTTGACTGTCTGTACCTGAAAATATAAAATTACGTAGTTAGGTTTAGGTATTTTGACATAAGCACTGCACTGTTAAAAATAGGTACGTAGGTACGTATATCATAAGCACTGCACTGTTAAAAATAGGTACGTATGTCATAAGCACTGCACTGTTAAAAATAGGTACGTAAAAATAAGTACTGCACTGTTAAAAATAGGTACGTATGTCATAAGCACTGCACTGTTAAAAATAGGTACGTATGTCATAAGCACTGCACTGTTAAAAACAGGTACGTAAAAAAAGTAAAATGTACTCCTTTTCGATTACACTCGATGCTTATCGTAGCTTCGAATACATAAGCTTCATTTTTGAAAAACACATGCATTAAAAAATGTGTACAATGAGTAAAAATGGATAAAAAGAGCAGTTGCTTCCTTACATAGGCTGCCTTCATAAATCACTTTCGATAAATATCAACAATTACAACCAAGACTTACCGGGAATCGAACCCAGATCCTCATGTACCTTATCCGTTGTACTACCAGGGCAACGTGAATAAGTTATAAATAGAAGAAATGTTAAACAAGTGTGCCAAAAGAATAGAAAGTAAAATAATTCAATTGCAATAACTGAGTTTCCATTTAAGCCATCGACATCAAATGATGTGGAAAACCATCTTCCGAACAACTCTTTTAAGTGTGTCATTTAGATTTGTTAAGATAGCTAGAAGAGAAGCTGAGACTAGCAATATTAAATCCCACTGTTCATTTTTGAGAAAGTACGGTTACTTAAATTTCAGTACGTCATTTCTTATTTACGGTGCAATTGTATTCAAAGAAAAACGAGTATGTTCATGTACTCAGTTTTAAGTACACTTTTTTACAGTGCCGTGTATAGTAAATATAAATTCTTAGCAAGGATTTGATAATACCATTTGGTGCTTTGAGCAGATATCTCTGTTCTCTTTCCGCCTTCATTGATGATACATTAGTATTTCGCGGTGGCTTTTAACACACGCCTTGCAGTTGCTATAAATTTATTTTAATGCCGAAATCTTTACTTTGAAGGGCTATTTTGAAATTCCATGGCCAAAACCATGCCTAATCGGATAATCTACTAATAAGCTATCAAATTTGCAGGCAGATTCGCTATAGTATATTCAAGTTCTATGTGCCATTTCAAATAACACGTATGGTGTTGGAAAGGCACGTGGACAAAACTCCCACGCATGAGACGTCCAATTAGATGGCTGGAGAATATTACGCAATAAAGTTCTGATGACGCTGGAGCGTAGCCATCTTGTTAGAGAGAGAGAGAGAGAACGAACTGTACCACGAATAGGAGGTGCCAATCTCGTAGGCGCACTTTCCTATAATTGTAAATAATATGTAACCTCTCTTAAAGTTAATTAAACTTAGATTAGATACACCTGAAGAGTTGGTTTCTTTGCGTACGCTTGAATTTGATTAAATGAGCCTTATGAGATTGCCTGTCGGGTAAGGATAACAGCATCTACAATAACCGAGGATAATACCTTCTTGGATTACCTTCATATGAAAACATTGTCCGCCTCTCTTTGTAAAATGTGCAAACCTGAACATTGCAATGTTGTGGATGACACTATGGATATTTGGTACACCCAATACCTATAGGTGCACAATTTTTAATCTTATCAAATATATACAGGCCATTACAAAAGAATATCACAATTTTTAATGACTATTTCTCCGTAACCGAACAGCTCAGAGAGCTATTCTATACGTATAATTGTGAGGAAGACTTTCCGAAGTTTCATTTGGTTGACAAGAGATGTCTAAGAGATTTTCTAATGTTTATGGTTTTGGTAAGAAGTAAAGAATAAAGGGACAGTACGCCAAATCAATTTCCATCGATAACTTTGGCTTGGAAAACCTAGAGGGTTTCCTTTTCCAATACCGACATCGATTGCAGGTTAAACCAATGAAAAGCAAGGAATGAAAAACTGTAAGCAATTGGCGTTGGATTACCTTTGGCGATTGTTTATAACTTATACGAAACTGTTATTAAATATAACTAATTACAAAATAGAGAATGGTAAAATTAAAGTGATAATTAATCACAAAATGGTGATAGGAAACTAACGAAATTGCAATTATGATTCGAATTTGAGCATGTTTGTAAAACATGCTACGTTATTGCGCATGCGTTTAAAACGTAAACCGAAAAAATTGAGCAGAGTTGTCAATTTGCACTGAAATCTAATTTTGGCGACATTATTTTTAATTACTGAGCGGATTAATCTTTTATTCTTTACTTTAACAAAAATATATAACCTCATATCCTTATTAAATGGAAAATGACATAACAATAGATATTTATTAAGTTTTCATTGCCATAGGAAAACTCTGGATTCCATTGAAAATTATGGGATAGGACTTCCACAAGGATCAGTTTTTGTTATTTAAAAATATAATAATAAAAACTCTTCATGCCATATAGTTATACCAGAACAAATATAAAAGAGTGTTATAAAGAATGGGAAGTAAGAGTTAAAAGTGGAAATAACTCAGTTCCTTTTAAAAAAATCGACATAAATAAATTGGAAATTCTTTTACCTAACTGCTATTTTAAGGGGACTTGGTACCCTTTGATTTGAGAAAATCGATGAAAATATCAATAATTATTTTTTTTGCTTAAAATATGCTCTTGTACCTACAGTTTATTATTACAAAGTTTTGAAACGATCTGATAATTATAAATGTAATAAAAATGCGTTTCATTACTTTCACAGCACTAAAAATGCTACGTCCATTTCGATGTTTACATTTTTGACGCAACAGCTTTTGGTCATTTATTTAAAGAAAAATCAGCTAAGAACAAGTTGAATGTGTTTATCTGTGACTGTATCTGTCACATCACGTGTTTGTTTACTTTTTTTTACCGTGGTTTGATATAATTTTAAATTTGAAGGTGCAAGGAGACGTATTTGCCAAAGGCGACGTATTTAACAAATGTAATACATGTTTTTGCTATTGTCAAAGCCCATTCTAAAGTGTTTTATGGTATGGAATATGTATGTTCAATGAATTCAGTTGTATTAGTATGGTTTCTAACACAAAATTAGTGTAAAACAATATTTTAAACATTATTATTTTGATTTTAACAGATTTTTCTCAAAAATTTAATTTTGTTATCATTTTAAAACTGAGTACATAATACTGATTTAATGTACTCCAATTAAATAATAGAAACCGGAATTTTATATGTATGTAAGTAGTTATAACATTAATTATGTGTGAAGAAAATCTCAAATGTATTCATCGAGTTATTTGGATTTGAAATGTTTAAACTGATTTATCTCAGTTTGTGTTTTTTGCATATGCCACGGTATTTAAAATAAGAATACTTTCTCAAATATTATTCAAATGACTTGATTTTTTTTCTGAAATTCCTGAATAACCTATTTAAAACAATCAAGGATGGGTTTTGCAAAATAGTGAAAAGAAAAAATATTAAAAATTAAAAAGTAGACTAAATCACGTTTTTTTCCATTTTTTTGCATATACATCGACATTTTATTTTTTTTCTCAAGAACTAAATCAGTAAATTCAAATTCGATCCTTAAAGTTATAAAGTATAGTATAGTGAATGTAACGAAAAAAAATCTTTACAAAATATTAAAAACTGAAAAAGAAAAACCATTTTTAAAAAAGTTAAATTTTTAAGAAAAAAATTAAATTTTGAAAAATATACTCATAAAAACATTTTTTTTGTTGCTAAAATCATGTTATATAATAATAACCTTCAATAATATGTGTAAAATATCCATGTAAATTATTTAATAAAAAAAATTATTCCAAGGGTACCGAGTCCCCTTAAGATTGTAAAGTTTTATTGGTATTGACCTTTAATCAAAAGAAAACCTATTTTTAACCGACTGAACAGCGCGCCAACCCAAACTCCAAAATAAAACCGCCAGAAACTTTAAATTAGCACCGCCAAATCGCGCGCCAAGGAGAGAGGTTATCAATTCGACTGTTATGTGTTTTTTATTAATCTATAAATAAAATTTTATTTTATAAATTCACATATGTTTTGAGTTTGCAGTCATTAATAAATTGTGACTGGTACATAAATATTTCAGTTTAGGGTGGAATTTCATTACCTGTTAAATTATTTATTTTAATGTAACTCAATGAACTCGCATTACTTAACACGAAATGATTAGCAATAAAGTTTGACATTCCTATGTAAGAACGAACATTACTAAGAACGTCTTGAAGAATTTTAAGAAATACCAGTAGCTACAAAATATAAAATATTTTGAACTAGTTAAATTAAATTAGCTATTGCCTGGACAAAAAAAAGCAATGGGTTTCCACTTAAATGGGATTTCCCCTTCGGATTGTCTAAGGAATTCGATTACACATACGAAAAGAACAAAGAAAAAGTTAAAAGATCTCACAGGGATTAGATTACTTAGTTGAAAATCCCTTGGCGTCACGTTCCGTTCCTGCTGACGAAGGACGTTTTCGTCGCCAAGGCTATTTATCTGAACTTTAAGAGAATTTTAAGGAAGTAATTCTTGGATTTGTGAATTGAATGCGCATAAGCTTTTAGCAAAAAATTCGTTTTTTTAGTTGGAGTTACTTTTGTATATGTATACTTTTATATTTTATATATGTCATTTGGAAGATAATTTATAAATAAACTAGCTGTTACCTGCGGTTTCACACGCATTAAACTTTTTTTACCCGCTTAGTTTATTTTCCCTGTTTATTCCTTCTTTTTTATTTTCTCAAAGGCAAAATGACTATACTCAGGGACAACTGAAGTTGAACCTGAATCGGAAGCTATAATATGTATGAATATTCAATTGCTTTAGGATCAACTTAGGTTGTCCCCGAGTATTGTCTATTGTACAGACATATCCGGGTACATATTACGCTATTACTTGCGCATGCGCTTAAAACGTAATAAGGAAAATTTGCACAGGGTTGCCAATCTGAAGTGAAATCAATTTTTGGCGGCATTAACTTTAAATCCTGAGTGGATTGCCCCCTTATTCTTTACTTTAACCAAAATAAACAACCTCATATCCTTATTGAAGGAAAAAATACATACAAATAAATATTTATTAAGTTTTTATTTATATAAAAAAAACTCTGAATTTCATGAAAAATTATTTCCTAATGTTAGCTTTTCCGCTGAAGTAGTTTTGCCGTTGAAGTATAATTGTCAGAAATAGTTATTTCGCCAAAGCAATTTTTGATCGCCAACTTTCAGTTGTTAAAACAATAAATATATATTCATTTATTTTAAAATATTTCATTGTTGTCAAAATCTTATGAATTTTTAATAATATAATTGTATAACAATGTAGATACTATTTTTTAAATGTCTATTTAAAAAAAAAATATTTGTTACATTGATGCCAGTACTATAATGTAAGTTTTTGATACTAAAAAGGGATATTTTAACAAATACATTAATCACAAAAACAAAAGAATTCGTTTAACACCAAAAAGTCCATATTTTAAAAACTCGGTAGAAATCTGAATACTTTACTTTTTTTGCCGCACAGAAACTGATATATGACTTTTACGAAATCGATTAGGATTCGACGTCGAAATCGATTACGGAATAGCTTAGTAAAAACCGGATGGGAAGATATCGACGCAAAAATAATATAAAAAGTTACCGAGAAGATGACGTTCTATGGGAACGATATTTAAAAAAAAAAACTATATTATCGACGTTTTTTTAAAAAAATGCGACGAAAACGTGATGCTTCAAAAAATTTCAGCTGAGTGGATAAATCAAATGCCCGGAGGTATCAGTGTGAGATGAGTTCAAGTGATGATTTTTTTTCTATTTTTAAAAATTGCTTAAAAGCGACACTTTAAACGTTATAAAATGTCGGCAAACTTGGATTTAAAAGATCCTGAAAAAGTTATTTGATGTTTCTAGTTTGGCGATCGCAATGCATATATTTAAAAAAAAAAAACTTTTTCAAATAAAGTAATTTTAATATTGCGATAAGGAAAGTAATTTGGCATGTCAAAATCTCTATGTCATATAATCACTGTTTTTCACCCTAGCCCCCAAAAAAATGTTTGACATGAATACCTCTTTTCTTTCGGCAAGGACTATAAGACAATGGAGATAAGTGACATACCATCGTGTAGATGAAGATGAGTCCTTTGAAATAAGACGATTATTAACCACCCATTCCGCCCACTTATGTTTGAACCACGTAGGGGGAGAAAAGGGGGGGGAGGAGGATTTTGACTAACTGCAATATACGATTCCACCCCATAACTGTACAGGGTATCATCCTGTGGGGAAAAAATTAAATACGATCGTGTAGAGGAAAGTGAGTCACGTCGAAAAGGCAGGTTGATTATTAACCCGTTTCGCCTTCTGAACATGTGGGGTGGAGGGGGGGGGGCAAAAGTGACATTCCCCCCATGTGCAAGTGTGAGGGGGAATTACCGCCCTTAACTGCTAACTGCGATACCTCTTTCACTCACTTAACTCAACGTGGAACTAGCCTAAATAAATAAATGATATATCATCGCGTAGGCGAAAGTGGAACGCGTCACCCAGTTCAATTGTTAACCCATTACCTCTCTGATCTTTGTATCGCGTGGAGGGGAGTGTTGCATTTAGCTGCAGTATGCGCTTTCGTCCTATAACTCCGCAGGGAATGAGCAATTGGGAATAAATGACCTACCATCCATTAGAGGAAGGTGGGCCGCATCAACCAGGTTTACCCCGTATCCTTCTCTCTTCCTTTCATCTTTGTACCTCGTGAGCCCAAAAGTATTCACGAACGAAATCTTATGTTACAGTATGAACTGCACCTAAGCCGGTTACAGTAAGATGTGGGACGGATTGAAATGCTGACATCACTGCAGTCCCTGGGACCATCACTTACTTCGCTTTGCACAGAGATTCGGACAGTTTTTGGTTTGATCCGAGTTGAATATTGAAATTGTTTTCTCGAATAAATAGGTTTGTTGTAGGACGGAGGAGAAAGGACTGTAGTGACGTCATATTCGATTCCGTTTCCAATCCTATTCAAAGCATCTTAGACTCTACGCACCCGATTTTTTTCTATTAAATAATAAATAGAAAACATGGCTTATACGCTACTTTTTTCTGTATAGGTTCTATAAATTACTTTTTTTCCCACCTCTTTTCAAAAAAAGAAAAATATGGCTTCCATACCATATAACCATATAAAACATTTACAAAATAGCATAACGCGAGATTATTTGAAATATAATACAACATCGGTAAATTAGAGACGACTTGAAGGCACTAAATGATAGGAGTTTAGCTTTTTCTCTCGTTGCTATATTTGACTGCGTATTCGTCCGAAATGCAACTTAGCTTTAATCTCTAACTCTAAGGTAATCTTCTATAATAATATCTTTCCTTAATCCTACTAAGTTTCCGTCCAGAGTAGTTAGTACACGTGGGAATTCAAGAGGCCAAGGATTATGGATTTGGTGTAATCCTACTTTATACCTGGTGAGATTAGAAATATGATCTTAGATCATGCTTATTCATTCCGGTATATTAGCGAAACAAATAACTGTGAATTAATATGTAGTATATATTCCTTGCTTGGTCCGGTTCTCCTTGTTTAATATGTGTTGATTTATTCATTGTAATTGGAAATTTTACACAATTAAAGGGGACATTGGAAGAAGGCGTTAACTGACAAAAATCACTTTCCAAGATAAAAACAGCTTTTTCACTGACAATAATCTATAAGGAAAGGGTCGCTTTCTGTTGAGCATCCACTATCCTCTATTTGTCGCCAAGGAAAAAAAATGGCACCATACGTTCTTCTATTTATCGAGCGTGATTAGTGGTGGTAGGTTTGGCGCGTTTCCTCACATTCGGCATTTAGGATCGTTTAAGGAAATCGAAGTTCTTTTGGCGGAATGTTTTTATTGATTTGGTGATTTTTTTATTTATTTGGCGATGTTTTTATTCATTTGGCGAGTTTTTTTTATTTATTTGGCGAGTTTTTTTTATTTATTTGGCGATGTTTTTATTAATTTGGCGACATTTTTATTCGTTTAGCGATGTTTTTTATTTATTTGGACACGTTTTGACGATATTTATAAGTGAAACATAATTAGTTATTATTACCATTTTTACCAATCATTACCATTATTAGTGAAACATATACTTTTTACTGCTCTGTATCTGCCTAAATAAATCAAGCAGAGTCATATAATTTTGAGGAAAAACGCATATGTACTTAACCTTTCATCTACATCAAAGTCAGATTTTTTTAAAAAATGTTAGTTAAACCTTTATTCCACTTGTTTTTCCAACAATCTTGCGTATTAGTTGTTGTTCATAGTTTTTAAACGTGTCTGTGTACGAAGGTATCCGATTAAAATTCCTTTTACAATTTCTGTACCTCAGGACCAAATTTATCGGTTTTTGTTTTATTGCAGATTATGTCTTAAAAGTTTGTTTCATATCAAACCATACCATCAAAATATATATTTCTTCAAATTTTTTTTAAAGCATTTAGCGAGAGTTATAAAAGCTTAAGTCGAAAGCTTTTTCAGCAATACACATAGACAAACACTTTCATGTAAAGATTAAATCTGTACTCAAAGCCAGACGAGCATAAGTCACATTTGGGCAACTTCCCCCTCTCCTGTAAAGTTGCCCAAATGTGACTTATGCTCGTCTGGCTTTGAGTACAGATTTAATCTTTACATGAAAGTGTTTGTCTATGTGTATTGCTGAAAAACCTGACTATCCCATTGTGAAAAATGTTGGGTCTGCTAGCCAAATCGAAAGGTTAATCTCTATGGCGAGTGAATGTTAAATAAGTTTAAATTGGCAAGCAGACTTGAAATTTTCTTATTAATAACAACAGTTCCATTATACAGTATTTTTAATGTCAAATAAAAGTTGATTATCCTTGTTTCTAAGTAAGTTAAGCAGATTTTAATACTTAATTATATTAATATTTTCTACTATTAAGTCAAAGGGATTGTTTGTGAAATCTCATTATTGATAAATTTTATCATAAATAAAATTAATTTATTCAATTAAAGACTTAAAACAAGAAAATCTTTATGCATATTAAATATGTCAAACGTTATAAATTTTTATTACATCATTCTTAAAACATGTATACAAAATAATCTGTTTCATTAAAATTTATAAAATTGATACAGATTTTGTCATTTCATTAAGAATGTTCGATTTAAAATGAGAATCTATAAATACAAAATGATTTTCTAATAAAATAAAATGCACAAAGTAAACATTCTTTAATTATGACATACAACAAAATGTACTTCTTTTTATCTGTCAAAGTAAATACAAATTCGCTTTGATAAGAATTTTAAGTGACTTTGCTTGAAAGTGAGAAATTGTTATAATAAATGCTTAAAAGGAAATTATGTTTAAATATTTTTTTATTTATTTACTGTCAAATAAGAAATCGATTATTTTTTAGGAAGATATTTCAAATAAAATTTAATTTTTAATTACAGAATTTTTAAATTGTAAAGGAAATGCTTTTATTTACGAAAGTACTTGCATAACTTATTTCATAAAAGTTTAGACGACTGTCATTTTGAACGCAGTTCAGTTTCACATCTATAAATAATTAATTTTGTTTCGCATTCTTGCAAAATGTCAAATGCTCATTTGTATTGCTTGCTAACGCAGAAACAAGACGCGTTTTTGCTTTTTAAATTTTAATTTGTTAGTGATAAGACAGATTGTGCTTTTGGAAAACTAGATGGGTTCGACAAAGTTATTCTCTTTAATTAATTAAATATTAGTCAACAATTTATTTGCTGGCATAATTGTAAATGTAGAGCTTTTCACAATTTCCTTATGAATTAAATTATTTTAATGAAATTAATATTTCAAAATTGTAAAATGAATAAGAAAATACCAAAAATGGAACATTCTCTATACCATTCTATCTATATCTACTAGTTTTTATTTATCAATATCTACTAGTTTTTATTTATCTATATCTACTAGTTTTTATTTATCTATATCTACTAGTTTTTAAGTATAATTGTTTCCCAAACTATTAAATGCCATGCTAAAATATAAACAACTACAAGTACTTAAAATTAAGCACATGAATACTAATTTCGTATTCATTCAAGTTAATGTACGTTTTATACGAAATTTATATAATTTTCAAGTACATTTCCGAAATAAATTGTACAAATAATTCGAATTATTACATTTTCTTACTCTGAAATCAACGAACTGCGTTTCGGTGTGGAATTTGTCTAATGCAAGGCAAGAATAGTTATAATGGTTTGTATATGTGTGAGTTTTTACTCTTAGACAATTTTTGTGAAAAGGGTTTTTATCGTAAGAGCAGTTAAATGATTGTTGAGACCTTGAATAAACGTAAATTCATATAACGTTTTTCGTTAACAAAAGCTCATCTAGTGCAAACATTCAGCATGTATCTTTGGATAATTTATAAGCTCTCAGTCGGTAAATAACTCTAACTAACTGCATTGTTGAAAAAAAAGAAGGTACTTGAAATAAGTAAAATGTACTCATTTTTGATTACATTCGATGCTTATCATGACTTTGAATACATGAGTTTCAATTTTGAAAATGAGTAGATGCTCAAAAATAAATAGATTTGATTGCCGATATAGGCTGCCTTCATAAATCCCTTTCAATAAATATCGACAATAACAACCACGTCTTACCGGGAATTGAAAGTAGATCCTCAGCACCGGGGTCTAGTGCCTTATTCGTTTAAACTACCAGGGCTATTTTAAGAAGCTATAAACAAAAGAAATATTGAAAAAGATTTGCCAAAAACAATGGGAAGTAAAATAATTGAGTTGTAATAACCCAGTTTTTCTATTTAAGCAATCGACACCCCAGTGGAAAGCCATCTTCTGAAATACTATTTTAAGGTTTGTCATGCTTCATTAAGATCGCTTGAACAGAAACTGAGATTAGCAATATTAAATCACACTGCTATTTTATGAGTTAGCATTGTCACTGGTATTTGGTTATGTCATACACCCATATAATACTTAAAGAAAAATACCCATATAATACTTAAAGAAAAATACCCATATAATACTTAAAGAAAAATACCCGTATAATACTTAATGAAAAATACCCTTATAATACTTAAAGTGCAATTATACTTAAAGAAAAACGACTAGGTTGGTTTTGTTAATTAACGTCGCACTAGAGCTGCACAGTGGGCTATTGGCTAAAAACGACTAGGTTTAGATACTTATTTTTAAGTACCTATATTTTTAGTAGCACATGGCTTTAAAAGTGCACAGAAAATTCGTCAGATAAAATATAGGCAGGCATTAAACTTTATTTAAATGATCTCACAACATTTTTAATTTCTTTCTGTGTTTGTGTAGGGAACAAGCTTCAATTTTGATGAAAATATCCGAAAATCCCAACCATGTAACTTTACTCCAAACAATTTTTTCCCTTCCCGATATTCGACAAGGATGTTTTATACATTCGGGTGTCTTCAGCATCATATAAAGTCAAGAGCCTTGTTTTTGTAGGAGCCGACTCCCTCAGACAGTTGTAAAAAGAAAACCTCATGCATTTATTCAGCGCATGAATTTTGCAGGGACTGATTTCTTTTAAATATGTATTATATCTCTCGACATTTAAGCCGGTGGCATCGTCCCGTTCTATTCCGAGAAAATCTCCTGCTGGCTTCCTCAACTCCAGAGTTCGAATCGGGGGTGGATATTTCGGTTGGGAAAGAAAGAAATGGGTTTTATTTCCATGTTTGGATAAGTCGTTTGCTTATAACTCACATATTCTTTATGTAAGAATTTATTTGAAGTGAGCTGGACTTGTGAGAAATACTCTTTGGAAGAAAAATGGCGATGGAATGGCTCAAAGTGTTCTATCGTTTGAACAATGTCACCGTGAAAGCAAAAAGACTATATTTAACTTTTTGCAATTTAACTTGAGTATGGTAATTTGTCGTAAAAAGCATTTGGTGGGTAATAATTAGAAGTTTATTACTATTTATTAATAAACTTTTGAAGAAAAATACCGTGGAATGATTCAAAGTGTTAAACCGTTTAGCAAGTAAAATGGCGATGAAATGGCTCAAAGTGTTCTATCGTTTGAGCAACGTGAAAGCAAAATGAATATAGAAGTAATTTAACTTTAGAATGGTAATTTGAAGTAAAAAGCATTTGGTGGGTAATACGTGGAAGTTTATTACTATTTATACTTTTGAAGAAAAATAGCGTGGAATAATTCGAAGTGTTAAACCTTTTAGCAAGTAAAATGACAATGTAATGGCTCAAAGTGTTCTATCGTTTGAGCATTGTCACCGTGAAAGCAAATATAATATAGAAGTAGTTTAACTCGAGCATGGTAATTTGAAGTAAAAAAGTAATACTTAGAAGTTTATTACCGTTTATCAATATACTTTTGAAGAAAAATACCGTACAATGATTCAAAGTGTTAAACCGTTTAGCAAGTAAAATGGCGATGTAATGGATCAAAGTGTTCTATTGTTCGAGCAATGCCACCGTGAAAGCAAATAGAATATAGAAGTAATTTAACTTGAGCATGGTAATTTGAAGTAAAAGGTATTTGGTGGGTAATACTTGGAAGTTTATTACTATTTATCAATATGTCTTTGAAGAAAAATAGCGTGGAATGAGTAAAAGTATTAAAGCGTTTAGCAAGTAAAATGGCGATGGAATGGCTCAAAGTGTTCTATTGTGTGAGCAATGCCACCGTGAAAGCAAAAAGAATACAGAAGTAATTTAACTTGAGCATGGTAATTTGAAGTAAAAGGTATTTGGTGGGTAATACTTGGAAGTTTATTACTATTTATACTTTTGAAGTTTATACAAATCTGCAAAAATCTGCAAAAATACTTAGACGTTTATAAATATACTTTTGAAGAAAAATAGCGTGGAATGATTCAAAGTGTTAAACGCTTTAGCAAGTAAAATAGCTCAAAGTGTTCTATTGTTTGAGCAATGCCACTATGAAAGCAAAAAGAATATAGAAGTAATTTATCTTGATTATGGAAATTTGAAATAAAAAGCATTTAGTGGGTAATACTTGGAAGTTTATCACTCTTTATCAATATACTTTTGAAGAAAAATAGTGATGGAATGATTCAAAGTGTTAAATATTTTAGTATAGAAAATGGCGATGGAATGGTTCTATCTGTTATATAGTTTAAGCAAAATCACAGTGAGAGCAAATATAATATATAAGTAATTTAAGTTGAGCATAGTAATTTGAAGTAAAATGCATTTGGTGGGTAATACTTGAAAGTTTATTACTATTTATCTATATTCTTTTGCAGAAAAATAGCGTGGAATGATTCAAAGTGTTAAAGTTTTTAGCAAGTAAAATGGCGATGGAATGGCTCAAAGTGTTCTATCGTTTGAGCAATGCCACCGTGATAGCAAAAAGAATATAGAAGTAATTTAACTTGAACATGGTAATTTGAAGTAAAAAGCATTTGGTGGGTAATACTTGGAAGTTTATTACTATTTATACTTTTGAAGTTTATACAAATCTGCAAAAATTTATTCATAAGTCTGTAGTATATATTTTGAAGTTATATAATCAATTTATTTTTTTTAGTATAAAAAATTAAAGGAGGAGTAGGTCTCTTAAAAAAGCCCATTTAGGCTTTAAAAACTAAACAACAAACAAATATAAATTAAAAAAATATTTTTTTCTTTGATTATTGTTCCGAAAAAGATGTTCTAATAACTCAAAAAAATTATCGCTGAATTCATTAATAAAACAAAATTCGGATTTAAGACTCGGGTCTTCCTAAATTACGAGTTTCAAGCATTGGCCGATTTTTACATATTGTGGATCCGAAATATTAATTACTAAATATAAAAATATCAAAGATTAACAAAACGTCAATTTTAAATTACACAAAGAATGTCAAACAAATATCCTATTTACTACTTTTATGTAACCAAAACCTAATATTAACAAATTGTACAATCCATATTAATTTTTCACGGCTACAAATAATCCGATTCAAACAAAAGAAACCGATTTGCATTACATCAAAGCTCACAAGACTCAGTAATTCATTCCGTTACATCTATAAATTTGAAAACCCGATTAATAGGGCCTTCATACATTATTCAAAGACTTTGCAATCCCCCTGTTCGTACGTGAATGATGGTACTTCCCTTCCATTCAAATGGGATGCCTCTAAATCCGGTTCCTTTAAAATAAAATTAAAATAAGAGTGGATAAATTGGATTTGTGTGACGGTATGTCGTATGGTAATGGCGTTGTAAGATTTAGCCTAACTTTCTTGATAAGCTCTACTGGATCTTGTTTGGTATGCAGGTTGCTGAAATATGAATGATAAACAGAAAATTTTCATTCTTTGTGGAAACTGAATATTTGATTACTACATTAAATGCATGAATGTATGTACATGAGTGATGTGAATGAGTGTACGCGTATGAGTTTGTATTTGAATGTACGTGTATGAGTATGCATGTATGAATATATGTGTATGAGTTTTTGTGTATGAGTGTGTGTGTGTGTAAGTGTATGAGTGTAAATGCGCATGAATGTATGTACATGCGTGATGTGAATGAGTTCATGAGTTTATGAGTACGAGTGTATGAGTATATGTGTATGAGTGTAAATGCGCATGAATGTATGTACATGCGTGATGTGAATGAGTTCATGAGTTTATGAGTATATGTGTATGAGTGTATATGTATGAGGGCATGTGTATGTGTATGAGTGTATGTGTATGAGGGCATGTGTATTGTACGAGGGCATGTGTATTGTACGAGTGCATTTGTATGAGGGCATGTGTATTGTATCAGTGTACATGTGTTGTATGAGTGTATGTATTGTATGAGTGCATGTGTCTTAGTGTAAATGCAAGATTGTATGTTGTATGTACATGAGTGATGATTGTATGATTTACGTGTGTGAGTATATGTGTATGAGTGCATGTGTACGAGTGCATGTGTAGTGTATGTGTATGAGTGTAAATGTGTGAGTGTATGTACATGAGTGATGTGTATGACTGACTATATGTATGAGTGTATGTGTAATAGCGTATGTGTATGAGTGTATACATATAAATGTATGTGTATGCGTATGAGTGTATTGTGTTTTATTTTTGCTTATCGCTTAAACGGCTTGATCAAATCTGATAAATGAGCTATCAAATAAATTCTCCTAATTTTGCAGTCACATTCAATACAATTTTAATATAAAGTAAATATGTCGGACAGTTTGTTTAAGGTGAAAATCATACAAAATCTAAAAGATCTTACAAATAAATTGTTGCAAAAGAAAAACATATTAAGGTTACCCCCAAAAAAATTTAAAGCAATTTTAAGGCTTTGTAAATTAGCCAAAAGTTATTATGTGTGCAATTCAGTGAGTAACAATAGAATAAAAATATAAAGTAATTTTAACCGTAACAATTTCAATTGAGTTACGAAAAAATACAAAGAGAATGAAGAAAGAGAGAGGAAAAAAGAAAAAGAGACGGAGAGAGAGAGAGAGAGAGAGCAAATTAATGAATCAATTCCACCAAAAACTGAAAAATAAGGTAGAAACTCACAGTTATTATTAACAGTTATTCCCCTCATCTCAAAAGCGTTATTCAAATAAGAAAAATAAACAACTTTTATTCGAACAATGGAGCAAACAATTTAGGTCTAGATATAAAATAACCCTTTCAACCAAGTAAATATTACTTTTACACTTTTAATAGATTAACTGAAACTATTATAAGTAACGTTATTTTCAGATGCTTCAAATAAACAACACAAACAAGTCATCAACCTATTATTCCGACATAGCCCCAAAAGCCATAAGAACAGATTTTTCCCGCCCTGACAGCCATCAACGCTCCAATGTGCACTTCATGAAAGTAAATGTGACCACGTCCACAGCCACTAATAATACGACTATAAATAAATATAACGCCACTGATTATGTCCGCCACTGGACCACAGCCGGATTGATTTTCTCGACGGTTCTGCCCATGGAGGAAAGGGGACATATACTTCATCAAGGATGCGTCCTTCAGTTGACCTTCGAATCGATACTTTTGTGATTTATTCTGTCATTGTGGAATTTTTCTGTTTTTTTTTTGTTCTGTTAAAGTTGTAAATGTGTAATGGAATGGATGTGTAATGGATAGTGGATGTTTCTGAGAAGTGCTGGAAGTGGAAGTCGTATTTATCCATTAACTGGTTAAATATATAGCTTGGAAGGTGAATGAGTGATTGTTATTAGTAAACAATACTGGCAAAAACGAAAAATCCGGAATATTTTCTTTCAGAAGATTTTTTTAGGAGTTTTTCTTAAGATAATTATTATATAGAAAATAGTTCATTTTTAATTTTACACTTTCGTATGTGACTACGTTGATGTGTAATTCAAAATTAAAAATTCAATTTAAAATCCCTTTAAAATGTCGTATTGATTTTGACTGTTTGGATAAAAATTTTAATGTATGTTATTTAAATTATAATGTAATTAAAAACATTTCTAAATCGATAAGGCTTCATTAAATATTTATATTTTTTCATTAATTTTTTTTAAAGATTCTTTTCACTATAATACATAAGAATTGTCATTAAAATTTTGTATACTATATGTATTTGATTTTTATACAAATAATTATACGTTATAACAATTTTTTTTAAAAAACTTATTTTTTTTACTTTAGAAGTTAAAAAAAACCTACTACTCATAGAGCTGATTTGCATGCTAATTTATAAAAATGCACACATTTTACAATATATAATCTACCTATGACGTCACAGTTTGCTTTATTTTTAGTCTAATGGTGATTTTATTTGATCTTTGAATAGCAGGGATTAAATATTATTTTTTAAATAACTATTTCTACAAAATTGCTGCTATTCACCCTGCTACTTCTACCCAGTGACTGATTCTATTCCCCCTGCTGTTTCTATTCACTCTGTTGCTTCTATTGAGTGATACTGCTTCTATTCACCCTGCTGCTTCTATTCACCGGCTGCTTCTATTCACACTGCTGTTTTTTAACCGACTGCCCAGCGCGCTCACCAAAACTCAAAAAAAAAACTCCAAAATAAAACCGCAAGAAAATTTAAATTAAAACCGCCAACGCGCGCCAAGTCGAGAGGTTATAGATTCGACCTATATGTATTTTTTTTTTATGTATGTGCGCGCGGAATTTCGATTCTACTTTAGATATTTGGACAATTTTTTTTTGTTGGATAGGGGATGTTACAAAGGGGAGCAATTTGAAAAAAATATCCGGTTATCCGGGATTTAACTATCCGGATTTCTTAATTAACCGGACCGTTTAAAAAAAAATGTCTTCCGATTTCGAAAATTCTTTTTTTGTTGGATAGAAAAAAATCCACTTAGGCAAAATCTGCAAAAAAATAATCGATTATCCGGCTGTTATATATCCGGAAATGCCGATTAAACGGAGTTTTTTAAAACAATTTATCCGATTTCAAAATATTTTCATTGTTTAACGGAAAGTTGTACAACAATGACATTTCGTTTAACATGCATTTATTGGTTTTGTTAGGGATTGTTTAAAATTTACATTGTTGAGCACAAGTTGCTACTAGAATTTCTTGGTGAATAGGGGGCGAAGCCCCCTGATAAATTAAAAACTAAAAAGGGAAAAATAAAATAATCTTTCTAAAAAAAAAGGAAAACCGACTTTAAGAAAAATGCGCTAAAAAGTAAAAAATAATTTTTAATCTTACGAATGAGTTGACAAAATTGAATTATTGAATATCAATTTTATACGTAGTACAATTGGTGCAGTTGGTGCCAATTTACAAAAATCATATCTAAATTTTGGCGCCGATTTCAAAAAGTTGTACTAAGTATAAAATTGATATTCAATAATTCAATTTTGTCAACTCATTCGTAAGATTAAAAAATATTTTTTACTTTTTAGCGCATTTTTCTTAAAGTCGGTTTTCCTTTTTTTTAGAAAGATTATTTTATATTCAATCTGCTGCTTCTATTCACTCGATTTAATGGTATGGAAAATCTCTTAAGCCAGTTGAAAGGAAATAATACTGAATTGTACAACGGGCTATCCAGATAGCAAACGTATTTTAGAGTAGTTATCTATGATTAGTTTAAAATTACACACGGGACTATTTTTATTTGAAGTTAAGAATCAGTTTATTTTTCCGGACTAAAATTCCTTTCATTAGAAATTAACAACTACTTGTTGGGATTGCCGGCTTTTATTTAATGCTAATTTTTTAGGGACAGAATCCGTATAAAAATATAAAAGTTATGATTTTTAGAAAATAAATTGAATAATTAATTTGTTGATTGTTCTTTTCTGACTTCGTACCCTAATTTTGAGAACTTTGTTTACCAACCTCCATTGTACCCAAAAATAGAACAATCAAACAAAATATAAGGAGTAAAGCAACAAAGCATAAATAAATAAATCGTGCTCTGTGTATTTTCGCAGATTTATATAAGCATAAAAATCGATCAGATATATTTAATTTAATAAAACCAATATATTTATATTGAAAGTCTTATTTATAAGCGTTAACTAAGTGGCAGAACATTCATCACATTTATTTAAGAAGCCAGGTACACACCTACATCCTCTCATCTGATCCCAGTTGTTTGTAGTGATCACTTTATCTTAAAATTCCTACCTTAATCTCACATAAATTCGGCCCTCCGTGCAGCAGTCGGAAATCTACGGCTACGATTCTCCCACCCACGCACAAGGAGACACCAAAAGGGATGCCGAAAACCCACAAATTAAAACAAATCACCGCCTGTTCTGGAACATGCTCCCCCCTGAGTAATTAAACTTTCAGCAAGACCCCCTCTCCGCTCCTCCCCCCACCCCCGAAAAGTAGAATTTCATTTGGGGTGCATACTTTTCCAGCAATATTTCAGACTGAGTTTAGGGTTGCTAATTAAAAATTCCAAAATCGCCAAACTAGAGGTGTGAGTCGCCAAGTAAGTGGGAAATCTGGCGTGGAAATGTTTTGCCGAATTTGTATTATTAAAATCCGAATCCGAAATCCTCTTAATTTGGATTATAGAACCTCAATTTTCTACCACTAATTAGGATGACTTTATTGAAACTTCTGTCAGATTTGAAAAGGTAAAGTTTAAAAATTTATTATTACCTAAAAAGATAGTGAACATAGCAAAGGAGAGTCGTATTTTTCAGTTTTGATACTTTGTTAAATCAGGTATTCCAAAATAAGTAAAATGTACTCATTTTTGAATATATTCGATGTTTATCATGTGTCCAAATATACAAATTTCAATTTAAAAAAAGACATGTACTTAAAAATGAGTACAATGGATAAAAATGAATAAAAAGAGCAGATGCTAGCCTACATAGGCTGCCTTCATAAATCACTTTAAATAAATATCGACAATTACAACCAAGGCTTACCGGGAATCGAACCTAGATCTGCAGGCACCGCTGTCCAGAGCTTTATCCGTTAAGCTACGTTAAGAAGTTATAAACAGAAGTAATGTTAAAAAGGTGTGCCAAAAGAATGGAAAGTAAGATAATTGAGTTGTAATAAATCAGTTTCCATTTAAGCAATCGACATAAAATAATGTGGAATCTAATGAATAATCTTCTGAACAAATATTTTAAGTTTGTCAGGTCGCTTTGTTAAGATGGCTTGAACAGAAGCTAATATCAGCAATATTAAATCACACTGCTTAGTTTTTGCGAAAGTAAGGTCACTTAAATTTGAGTACGTCATTGCACATTTACGATGCAATTGTACTCAAAGAAAAACGAGTACGTTCATGTACTCATTTTGAAGCACCTTTTTTAAAGTGCGATGAGATGTCGAAGACGATAAAAGAAAAAAAAACTAACTAAAAGAAGAAATAAATTCTTCATAAAATACCAAAACATTACATAAAGAACATAAATTATGAGTAACTGTTCCGTAAAAATAACTTAAATATCACGTCCCGCATACCAGTTACTGCTCAGAACAATTCCTATCGAGCGCAAAGATTTGGAGATAAAAAAAATACCCATATTCACCAAATGGGCGATTCCACACCAAATATGGCAGTCCCCACCAAGGCACCGTTGAAATTCGGGAATAATTTATCCAGTTTTAATTACGACTGCTGTTGGCCGAATGAAGCGAATCCGTGAGGGACGCCAGAGAACTTAGCCGACGGTGGGGGACTTTAAATCTTAACGGACGAGATATTTCTTGATGACGTTTTGATTGTTCTGAGGTATTTGGATATGTTAATCCCTCTTCCCCTTCCTCAGGGATGAAGTAGTTAATCCTCAGAGTGGGGATGCGTTTCATTATGGAGAAATTTTCAAGTCTTGCTCAAGGTGGTGGTGGCATTTTTGGTTCTTGTTGATGGAGGGGAACATGAGTTTGTCATTAGTTGGAATGCATTCAAATGAGTTGATAGGTAAATGCATACATTTAATTAAAAATTAGGGTGTTTTTCGTTGTTTTATTCCTATTAATTTAACCAACGTTCTAAATGCCCTTTTATTAGCAAATTTTTATATTACTAGCAGGACCATGCGATAATTATCGCATGAACACTACCTATCCCCCCCACACACACCCATGAAAAAAATAAACAAAAATTTTACGGCCAAAATATCATTTTTTTTTATTTTTCGAAATTTTTTTTAAATGTCTGTTCATAGATGGCAGCATTATATATGGCCCGTTTAAAAAATACCGTTAAAATTAATTACTTAAACGCATTTAATTTTTTTTTATATTTATGAGATGAACTTACGATTCGTCACTGGTGTATGAAATTATCTTTCTTTTGATACCTCTAGTGTTAAAACTTGTTGTTTCTAAGGGACGTAAAATTGATCTTTACTACAGAATTAACATATATGTTTTTCAAATTAAGTAAAGTTTATGTAATCAATATAATTTTATACATACATAGAGACAACATTATTTTCAATGACTAAGATAAGAAATAAACAACATGTATCAGCAATAAGCAAACAGTTTTCATGCGAAAATATTTCAATCATTAAAAAGTAGGGAACAATAATTTGAAAAGTATTTTATGTAGGAAAGAAATATACATTTAAATTACTGCATACGTTTTTTATGACTAACATACGCCCTTTAAATTTAAATTCCCCGTATATTTACTCAGTGGATAAGGCGTTCAGCTACTAATCAAAGGATTGGTGGTTCAAATCCGTGCGATGGACTTGACAAAGAAAAGTAAAAAAGTAGTGATCTTGCGATCGGAGGGTTGCCAGCTTCGCAACAAAAATACTAGAAAGTCGTCCAGAACATTCAGCAAATTATACTGGCGTGTATACGGGACTGGTGCACGATAAATCTGATCGGGGTCCAATGTCCTGGCGCCTATTGAGGTTGCATCGGGTGCCAGCTCAGGTGTTGTCCTCGTCATCTGACCATGGTTCAAAAATACGAGGCATCGTTCCCGCGTCTTTCCTTCGAGATAGGCCCGAACCGTCGCCAATAGCCCACTGTGCAGCTCTAGTGCGGCGTTAATTAAACAAACCAAACCAAACCTGTATATTTAACGGACATCACTACATTGAGTTTTTGGTTAGCCTAACCAGGACTTGAAATTAAGAGCCTCATAATCCTGAGGTGTCCTGATTTAAAGAGAGAAAAGCCATTTAATCAGAAGTTTGCTTAGGTCATTCTCCAATAGACCAATAGATGTAGCTCCAGTGCAAAGTTAAGTCAACTAATTGTGAACTTAAAACATTAATTTAACGATAATCCTTTAGCAGTTACATTTACAGAAGAGCTGTAATCACGGTCCAAACGTTAACTGGGAATTCTGCTCTTTCAGCACAACACAGAAGCTGATTACTGCTGATTGGCAGTGAGATCTGATTGAAGGGGACGTTGGACAACAACCCAATTTCCTGTTACTGAGCTCTGATAATCCCTTCCTATTAATAGGACAGAGATCAAGGAAGTAATTTAACAATACTATTTACGATTGCTGTGTGTCCTTATTTGACCATTAGTGAAGACGATTAATTTGTTTAAAATAGTTGGCTATTTTATAATTGAATGGTAAATGGAATAATAAAAAAACGATGAAAGTTATTTTTTTTTATTGAAATCGTGATCATAATTTGTAATAACAGCTATTGTGTGGCAACGGTTACTTGGCGATTGGGTAAACGCCCATCGGTACTGGTTTTAGCCAATCTACAAGCGAGTTTCAGCGCGTTGACCAATCGGTTGATGGAAACCATGTAAACAAAGTGACGCCACAGAAGCCGTTTAGATAGATCTGAATTATACATGTCTTTCTTTGCATTATATAAAGTTCTGTACCTTGGGCAACTATTTTTTTGAGTGAATTTTGATGGTATGGTTTGATAGAAAACGGACTGTTAATAAAAAATACGACAAATTTTGACTTGGGTGTGTTTGGCTCTGAGGAACAGTGCTGTGAAACAGAAATATTGACAGTATTTAAAAAATAATATGCGTTATAAGACTTCAGAATGCTCAGACATGAAACTTTGTTTTTCTTTGTTTTGGGCAAAATCTCTTCGGATGGATTGTAATCGCTCTTACCTTGGTCCTTTCATTTATGAGTGAAAGTTGTCTGATTAGTTTATATTATAGGCTATAATGTGTATAAAAACGTGGTTTATTTATTAAAATAATATTATATTATGCAATCAAAGGTAACTTAAAATTATCCAAGCAAACACTGTAAAAATGGTACTTAAAAATGAGTACATGGATCTACTCGTTTTTCTTTGAGTACAATTGTACCATAAATCAGCGATGATGTACTAAATTTAATTAATCTTACTTTCTCAAAAATGAGAGGTGTGATTTAAAATTGCTAATCTCAGATTCTGTTCAAGCTATCTGACAAACTTAAAATAGGTGTTCAGAAGATGGTTTTCCACATTATTTGTTGCCGATTGTTTAAATGAAACTGCGTTATTACAATTCAATTATCTTACTTCCCATTCTTTTGGCAATTTGTTAAAAGAATGGGAAGTAAGTTTTAACATTTCTTATGTTTATAACTTCTTCACATCGCTCTGGTAGTTTAACGGATAAGGCATTGGACTGTGATGCCTTAGAATCTGCGTTCGATACCTGGTAAGTCGTGGTTGTAATTATTGATATTTATTGAAAGTAATTTATGAAGGCAGCCTATGTAGACAAGCAACTGTTCATTTTATTCACTTATTTTTGAGTACACGTCTTCTTCAAAAATGAAACTATGCATCCGGAGCCATGATTAGCATCGAATGTACTCAAAAATGAGTATATTTTAATAATTTTTGAGTACCTATTTTTAACATTGAAAAATACCTTAAAAACAAAACATCGTTAACATCCCATAATTACTTCATTTCAATTTCGATTAAAGTATAGTATCGTATCGTAATTAATCAATATATATTATTTGTGCATGATATTAGTGATGAATATTTGAGTTTCTCTATACTTTTTAAATTTTTTTTTAATAAAATATGGTCACAAATTGTTGGGCGATAGGCCAATGTTTGGTCTTTTAACACATCATAAACCATTCTTTTTATTCACTTTGTTGATACTTAAGCTAAGTAATCTATTTAAATTATAAGCGAATCGCTTGAGCAGTAATAATCTTTAATTATGCCAATACAGCTGGATGTGATACAACCAAACAGTGGCGATCGTCCAACAACCGTTAAAAAGATTAGAACTTTTATAATTAACTCTAGAGCAACTGAGTCAACTAGTTAAATTAAATCAGTCGCACGTATCGTTTAACAAGATTTTATTGGTTATCTTCGAAAAATGAGAGCGAAGAAATAACCGCCAATTTAATTTAAAATTGTAAATGAGTATATATTTGAGTGAATGTTTAAACAAATTAGTTAAAATAATTTAAGCAATAGGAATTCTCTAGAAGAAAAAAATCAGCAAATTTGACGCAAGCAGTATTGTGTACATAGAGGAGAAGTAATAACAAAATATTTTTTAAAGGAATTAGTTAATTTAAAAGGGAATTGGAAAGACATAATTTAAATAGAGAAAATGTTTTAGGGGCAGCTTGTGAACAATTTATATTATTCAAAGATTTTTATTGAAACTGAAATAACTCAAGCAAATTTTGTTTTAAAAATATTAAGTATTGATATTTTATTCACTTGAATTGTCTGGAATAATCATGATAAAAATAAAATATATATTTTTACATGACTTAGTTTTTGTAATACATCGGATGGCATTTAAACTGATTGTAATTAAATTGTTTACAATTGAAATTGTTTTCTCTAAAAGTTGCAATTTTTAATATTTCGTGATATATATACCCCATGTTTCGAATTTTAAAGAAGTATTAAAATATTCTAGAACATAGGTGTAAAAATAATCCAATATTTGAATATAATATAATTTTAGGTACCAAGTAGGCTTAAAAATATACAAAAAAATGTTGGTACGAAATCTAATTAGGGAATGAAATAGTAAGGCACAAAAAAAAAGCTGCATAAAAATAATTTTTAATTGACTTAATGAATGATTAATTTAAATTTTTATTTAATTAATTAAATTAACAATAATTTACAAAAAATGCAATACTTAACATTAAATCTAGATATTACATCAATGTTCGTGCTTTGCTACAGAATTATAACTTTCAGAATTAGAACGTTTACGAATTAGAACGTATATAATTTTAGTTCTATATAGTATGGAAGAACTAACATTATATACTTTTAGACAATGAGTACTACGGAAAAAAATATTTAAAACGATTAGATGGGTTTTGATTAAATTTTTATTAAATTAATTAAATTTAAAATAATTGCAAAATATTGCAATAATTAACATTAAAATAGATATCCCTACAATATTCATGATTTGGAACAGAATTAGAACTTTCGCCTCGTTAATTAAAAAATATATCATTTTAGTTCTATACAGTAAGGAAGAACTAAAATTATATACTTTTAATTAATGAGTAATACGGAACAGAATATTTCAAACGATTATACGGGTTTCATAATCATACAAATTTGGATAGCTGAGAATACAATTCTACCAAGATTATAATTACAAGAAATGCAAAAATTAACGTTAAAATATATTATGTCACATCAATGTTCGTACTTATAGCTACAGAATTGGGACTTTCGCCACCTTAACCAAAAATCATATAATTTTAATTCTATATAGTATGGAAGAACTAAAGTTATATATTTGTAATTAATGAATAATACGGAAAAAAATATTTAAGATGATTATAAGGGTTTTATAATCATACACATTTGGATAGCTGAGAATACAATTATAGATAATATATTATAATAACAATAATTATAGATAATAATCCTATTAAATTATTATTTAATTAATTAAATTTAAAATAATTACAAAAAATGCAATAATTAACATTAAAATAGATATTCCTATATTATTTATGATTTGCAAGAGAATTAGAAGTTAACTAAAAATATATAATTTTAGTTCTATACAGCAGGGATGAATTAAAAATTTATATACTTTTAATTAATGAATAATACAGAAGAAATATATTTAAGGTATCCGCACACGTTGAATAAGGTGATTTTGACTGAAATTACCAAATTTTTTTTATTTAAAAATATGATTTTCTGCACTTTTAAGTTTCCAAAACAGTTTTTACTTTAGTTGTGCGTCAATTAGAACAAAAGTTATAGTAATTTAAAGTCCAAGTGGAAACGTATTAAATGGAACAGGAAGTAGCATTCCAAAACCGGAAATGAGGCAGAAACATCGTTTTTTTCTTAATTTTCAACCTTTTTTAATTTTTAATTGCAATATTTATTATTTTAATGCTGTTATAATCTAGCCACCAAATATTTTCATTTATATCAGAAGTTTTTGTATTAAAAATGTCAACAACTTTACTCTCTTGTTTATTTCTTTACAAGCAGCAATGTTTATTTTTGTATAATCTGTTTAATCATTTTTTTTAAAGACCTAACTAAATTAACTCTCCAAATTTTCTTTCATATATGTAAAAACACCTTGAGGAATTCGAGAAACCAAAGTTTTATTCTTAAGAAAAAATTCCGAGGAAATAAATATGTATGTTCCACTGAAACTGATTCATCTGCGTCGAACAACGTGCCTACAGCAAGTGAAAAGAAGCTCACTATGACTTCTTATTTGGACAATTATTCTCGAACTGAAATAAGTGGAAATTAAATAATTAATATTCAAATTCTCTCCAATGTGATAAAGTGTTTGTGCTGCCCTGATTGCCTAAGCAGTAGACTGTGTCTGCTACAAGAGTCTGTATTTGGACTGGCATCAAATATGACGGTGAAATGTCAAAACTGGCGAATAAAAAAATACATTTTGCACCTCTGAAAAATCAAACAAATTGCGTTCTGTAAATATTTCATTTGTATTTGGGCTAAGACTCGTTGGGAAAGGGAATTCGGCTGCTAAAAAACTATGTTCTTCAATTGATATTGGCACACTGTCCAAGTCTGCATTCAGAACACTGGAGACAAAACTTGCCGATGCTGCTGAAATCCTAAAATTTACCTAATGTTAAAGTTGTCAGAAAAAAAAAAGATTAGCTAAAAAAAGAAATTTGGCTAAAGATGAGCAAGAGGAGGGTATAACATATAAATTGGGGGGATGTTTAGTGTGTTGAAACTTTCTTAATATTAATAATAGACAAATTTATACTTTAAACGCATTTTTCTCAGAATTGATTTTTATTCAAAAACATCAAATTTCAAAAATCATAACTCAAAATATTATTGTTATATTGTCTTTAAATTTTGTGTACATATTCAGTAGAGTGTATTCTAGTGCATGTACTAAAATTGTTTGAAAATCATTAATATATTTTTATTTATGGACTAAATTTTGAACTATAAGGTTGTGAAATTGTCAAAAATCTTATAATAAATTTTCGGTGTGTCACCAAAAATTTAATTTTTTATATATATGTTTAATTTTACTTGGAACACTAGATAATAACATGTAGTTTATTTTAAAAGTAAAATTTTCCATATAAACTGATTTGTATGTCTTGTATAAGTTTTCAAGTTTTTGAAAAAAAACGTAAAATTTTCAATGATTATTGAACTTTTTTTAATAATTAAAATAATAAAATTTAAATATTCATGATATATAATTAGTTTTAACTAACAAATAATCTAAAAATAGCATTAAATAGTTTTTATCTGACACATTTTAAAAAAAGTGCTTCGAACGTGTTCGGATACCTTAAAAACGATTATACGAGTTTTACAATTACACATTTGGATAGCTGATAATACAATTCTTCTAAGAATGACCACCATGCTTGTTTTTAAGAAAATATTTCAAAGTTTTTGAGTTGTCATAAATCAACATATAGGTAATTTATCTTTTTTTTTTATTTCAATAATTAGATGATTATGCACAGCACATAGCGGGATAAATCTAGTTTGTTTCTGTAGATATCTATAACTCACAACAGACAATTTTAGATCTGGTTTTGTATTCATGCACAACACATAGTGTGATAAATCTAGTAGGTTTCTGTAGATATCTGTAACTTACAACAGACAATTTTAGGTCTGGTTTTGTATTCATGCCCAACACATAGTGTGATAAATCTAGTCTGTTTCTATAGATATCTGTAACTCACAACAGACAATTTTAGATCTGGTTTTGTATTCATGCACAACACATAGTGTGATAAATCTAGTAGGTTTCTGTAGATATCTGTAACTTACAACAGACAATTTTAGGTCTGGTTTTGTATTCATGCCCAACACATAGTGTGATAAATCTAGTCTGTTTCTATAGATATCTGTAACTCACAACAGACAATTTTAGATCTGGTTTTGTATTCATGCACAACACATAGTGTGATAAATCTAGTAGGTTTCTGTAGATATCTGTAACTTAACACCAGACAATTTTAGATCTGGTTTGGTATTCATGCACAACACATAGTGTGATAAATCTAGTCTGTTTCTATAGATATCTTTAACTCACAACAGACAATTTTAGATCTGGTTTTGTATTCATGCACAACACATAGTGTGATAAATCTAGTAGGTTTCTGTAGATATCTGTAACTTAACACCAGACAATTTTAGATCTGGTTTGGTATTCATGCACAACACATAGTGTGATAAATCTAGTCTGTTTCTATAGATATCTTTAACTCACAACAGACAATTTTAAATCTAGCTTTGTATTCATACATTCCAATTTCGAAATAAAAACTCACCGTGTCAGATGATGAGAATATATAAACTCTGCCGTCGCACAATCCTTCTTAATAAAGAAAAAAGACGTAGCTGCCCTGTTCTATCATTACGACTTTCTGTCAAACCGATCTGACATCTGAGAGTGGGTGCAACATCAGAGATAGCGGAAATGGCATTTAATTCAGCCGAACGATAGCGCACTAAGCAAACAGTAGATCGCACTCAGCTCTTTGGAGATTCAGACTCCTACTCTAATCAACGACAACTTATCCAATTTGGGAAATGTCGGCTGTCTTCCATGAAACGCGCCAGAAAGTAGTCGGGTAATTAGAACCAGACATGTCCCTGGATGACAGGATTCGAACCCGATTCCTTTGTTTTGGCGAATCCTCTGGTGATTCGGTTTTAATGATTTGGCGAAGATCGCGATGTGTGTTTTATTGATGGTGGAAGATGCTATTTTTGTTGTAGATTCGGGATGATTAATCCAATTTGAAATGTGTCATCTGTAATGAATTGTTTGGAGTGCGCAAAGAAGATCCGACTTTCTTGGATGCATATTTATTTTAATGATTTCATCTCGCTTTAGATTAGTGTTGTTTTTGCTGGAGGGTCCTTTACGAGCTTGGATCGGTCTGTGTGCGTATGCTGCCCTCTAGTGGAGAGATGGTTAATTTGATTGTTTATAGTCGTTATTTTGGTTCTCTTTCATATAATTGGTATTTTGATTAAATCTTTTGCTTTACGTTTTTCGATTATCCTAAATACGTTTATACGATTTTCGATAATGTAAAAGTTGTTTTGTTTGCTGGTATGTTTAATAATATTTCCTGTACATGCTCGTTTATACTATTTAATTTGTTTTGAGATTAAAAAAAATATTATAAATTGGAGTATTTTTATAAATTTTAAAACTGGGTGCATTTCCGAAAAAATATGGACGTGGTATCACGTTTATAGAGAAGGATTTAAATTTGTTTTCCAAATCCTTAAATTTGAAAAATGTGTTAAATGAGAGATTTTTATTAACTTTTATATTATGTGCATTTTTGGGAAAACTGGTGATTCCTGAACGAATATACACGATCACATTCTTTGCTTTAAAAAACAGTTTATCTACAGAAATTAAAAAATAAATACTTTGTATCAAAACACTTTTGTAAATGGAAAAGAAATTAAAATTAAATTCAAAAGCATAAAATATCTGTATTTTTACATTACTAAAACTGTATTTAAACATAACAAGGAAAATGTTTTTCTGAGTTAAGTATTTTGATTATTTTTCTTAAAGTACGCAAATAAATTTATTTGATAATTTTCCAAAATAATCAAAAGATTATTCAATTAGGATTTTTCTTATTCAAAATAAAATAAAAATGCGATGTGTATAAAATTCATAAATATTAAAAAAATTTCTTCTAAGAAAAAAGCACAATAAAAATCAAATTGCCCTCGGCTATTTTATAACTGCTCGATAAAAATACCTTAAAGATCTTACTTCGAAATAATTCTAAAAAAATATAAAATATTTTGGAGACAATTAAAGGACAATATATTAGTTTTTGTTTTAATAACAAAGGTTAAATTTATTTATTAAAATTATTAAATTATAAAATTATTAAATTATAAAATTATTAAATTTTAAAGGTTTATTTGGGCAGGTGAACAAAGAACTTTACTTTTTCAGATTAAAACAGAAACAAAACATATAGGAAAAGTTAATTGCGCATAGTCGTAAACACAATTACTCAGTTTTTTAAAGTTTATTTCACTCTTAATGGTGAAAGTTAAACCTTCCAATGTTGTTTTCGAAGATAAATTAAAAAAAGTTTAAAGGATTTCAATCTTTAAATCCTAATACAAAATAAGTTAATTATGAAAGTTCGTCCAGCCAATAATGTGCGATTTTTTTAATACAAAAGTTCTTTTTTTTAATATTCGAATAATTTTTTTTTAACCAATTCATTCAGTTTGGGTGCTATTATTTGCTATTTAAAAAAACGAAACCATTTTTTTCTCTATATGCTAAAGAGTGTTAAAAAAATCGAATTAAACTTAAATTTGTGTTTTATTTCATCAAAGTTCTTTGGAAATTGAGAGTAATTAAGTTAATTTAACTTATGTTTCCATTGTAATTTTTTTTATTTCTGTGCTGTAAAATGCATAACCATTGATTCTATTAAGAACTAACAATGCCACTTCACTGTTTTATATATAAACGGAAAACTAATGGAATTCATTAATTATTTCTTTTTGATTTCTCTTGATGCGTTCTGAATTGCCCTCATTAGTCGTATTTGTATTTTTTAAATTTAAGCAATCAAGGTAATTAAATCTTTTGTTTTTAGTTCAACTATCGCAACTTATTTTCTTCGGAAACTATTTTAATTCAAGCAGAATTAATTGGAAAGTTTCGTTAATCAGCGAGAAGCCAATCTCTGCAAATAATTTAACATGATTCCTCAGGTACTTTTGACTAATTAAATGTTTAACATTTCACATAGGAATTCTGTTTGCAAATAGAATAAAAAAATTGGAGTATTTTTTTCTGAGCTTTTTCAATTTCTTCGAATTAATGTGATTCTACAGATTCCTATTATAGTAAATAAATATATCAGAATGATCATTTTTACATAAAATATTAATAATAAACTTTTATACTATACAGTGTCCTTGTCGTCCCATATAAATTTAAAAATAATATTAATGAATTATTTTACTACTAGCTGTTACCCGCGGTTTCACACACGTAAAAAAATGTTATACCATTGGTTCATTCTTACCGTTTAATCCTTCTCTTTTATTTTCTCGAAGACAAAATAACTGGTGTATTATTTAAACATCTCCGGGTACATCTCCAAATGTTAGCTCTTCCGTTAGTTTTCCCGTTGAAGCATAATTCTCAGAAATAGTTATTTCGCCCAAACATTTTTTAATCGTCAACTTTCAAAACAATTTTTAAATTTTTTTTTAATTACATTAAGCTATTTTAAAGTATTTCATTGTTTTGTTTTCACCTTACAATTTTTTAACAATGTTAATATTATTTTTTTTCAAATTGATGAATAAAAAATAGCTTCTAAAACCGTATTAAACGAAAAACTAAACGGAATTTTAAAATTCCAAGGCTCTGGTGCACAATTAAAGGTCCCTCACTGACTCATGGATTTAAAAAAACGTAGTTAAAAAAATATTAAATTAAAAAAAATATTAAATTAAAAAAATATTAAATTAAAAAATATTAAATTAAAAAATATTAAATTAAAAAAATATTAAATAAAAAAATATTAAATTAAAAAAAAATATTAAATTAAAAATATATTATTTAAAAAAAATATTAAATTAAAAAGATATTACATTTAAAATATTAAATTAAAAAAATATTAAATTAAAAAATATTAAATTAAAAAATATTAAATTAAAAAAATATTTAATTAAAAAAATATTAAATTAAAAATTTTAAATTAAAAAAAATATTAAATAAAAAAAATATTAAATTTCAAATACTAAATTAAAAAAAAAAAATATTAAATTAAAAAAATATTAAATTAAACAACATTTATTTGCTATGAAGACTCAATAAAACATTCGGAAAAAATCTGAAACATTTATTATACACCACCTTTGTTCGCGCCAAGCTAAGAAAAAGCAAACCGAACATTTATAAACAGGGCTTACATCTACTGTTTGCTAGATTTCTTAGTTTTTCAGACACGATCTTGACAATGATTTATCTTCCTGGATGAGCGGGGCAGAAGAATTCTTTTCACAATCCAGTAGAAAAACTGTCAAGAACTCAAAAACCGTTATTTGCGCACGTTTTTAGCAGAAGCGAAAAAAAAGGAAGAATCTTTTTGGCGACATCACGTATCTGGTATATAATCCGGGTGCTGAAAAACTGACATGAAAATTGTATTTTTAGTTTTTATATTCTCATCTTATATATACTATCACCGTGTATTTCGCGTTAATTCAGTATGTGTTTATATAAAAGCTTTTTCATGTTTAAGCTTCATTTATACTCTCTATTACTTTATATGGAATATAATGTTTTGATGACATTTATTGTTAGGTTTTTACATATTTTGTAGTCCCCTGAGTCCAAAATGTGTACAGCTTAGTGTGTGTCACCGTGAACCCCATGTCTCAGAAACGGATAATACTATGACAACTAAATTTTTATACAAGCTCCTGTTGAATTATGAATGTGACAGCAAGGCTGAACACAAAATCGAACAGTAAGAATAGCGGTTTGTTAATATTTATTTTCCTTGTTTTTAGGTATTTTTGAAAAGTAGTTGAAACGAATTAGAGCAACTTTTTTTTTTGAAAGCACAGTTATGTAATACACTCTATTTTTTCACCTATCAATAAGATCACTTCCACACAACTTAAAAACCCCATTGATGACCTTCAGAACAGGGGCATATATAGTGTCTTATATCAATGTTGTATGTGATATATCGGCTACTCAAAATAAGCATTAATTTTTCGTATTAAGGAGCACCAAGCACATACTGTCAAACAAGAAATAAAGAAGTCCACCATTGCCAAGCACTCTTGGGAACATAACCATATATTTTGTTTTTCTAACCCACGTGTAATTTGCAAACCCAAATTTCCAGTCAAACTTACTTCATGTAAGCGTTTCATATTTTTACCGATATTGATTCGATTGTCAATGAAACATTTGCGGTTCCGGTATTCCCCGCTTGTTGGCCCACAATAGTTAACTCCAAACGATTGAGATAGTTTTTTTTGTTCTTTGGCCACACTTTCGATTCTGGGTTTATTTTAATTTTATTGTGCACATAGATTTTTCATTTCTACTGATGAAGTGAGAAGTATCTCCCGAAACATGTCCAGATTTTATGTATTTTTATTGCGTAGTTTTAAAGTTGCATTTGCATTTTAATATTCTTAACGCAATGTTTTATAATTCGAGTTTTTATCTTACAGATATGTAAGCTTTTAAAAAGACAATCCATTGAATTCGAATAGAAATCATTTAAACGTTTAATTTTTTTTACATTGTTGTCTTTTTGTCCCAAGGTTTAAGGCGTGTTATGTCAAACTCAAATCAGAGGTCTTTTTTGGATTCTGGACAAACCACTGCATGTTTTCTACGTTGTGTCTTGTACTTAGAATGACTTTTACGAACGCAAACGAGCATGATATAGATGCAACCGTAACAACGCTGTTTCTTGGCTCATTTAGTTACGCACGTTTCCGCTACGGTCTTGTTTTCAGAATACATACACATATGTCCCGTAATTGATTTTAATGACGCTATAAAATATAAACAACAGAAATAACGACAAAATAAATAATATTTTCTGTTAAATTGATATATTTTATGGATGTTATGTTTTAGAAATTCTAATTTGATGAGAGCGTTAAATGAAAAAAATATATACTTTCTTTTCGAATTTAAACAGGTTATTTTTTTGTATTTTATATACGACGCTATTTAACGCCCATTGCGCTAACTGGAATACATATTTACATATAAATGTTATTCGTTTAATAAAAATAAAATTTACTTGAAACCTCGCTTTTAAATAGATTTTATTTATCAAAAAATAATTTAAAATTCACTTCTTAGTAAATAATTGAAACGTAAAATTAAGTAATTAAACTATATCAGAATTTTTGTTTAAAAAACATTCTTGGATATTTGAAGTAAAATTTTTGCACGACGTTTTCAGCTCTATTTCATTTCCCAATTTAATCTTGGCCTAGTTTTCATTCATTTCATTTCAATTCGTTATATTTTTTACTTACTTCACTTCGTTTTGACATTTAATCTTTTCAGACGAGATCTATGTTCCCTGAGGAGACTGAAACAAGTTTGACTAATTGCCTTTTTGCTATGTGTTAATTTGCTTGAATAAATTTATTTCTGACAAACAGGAATTCTAATTCAATGTCCATTTAGTTTTTAGGTATTTTAATCCGTTTTAAAAAGGGTACATACCATTTTTAAAGGGGAAATGTTATAATTAATCTGCGACTATTTCTAGTTTTTGTATAGTCACCTTGGGGTTCCCCATTGTTTACGTTCGCAGTGCTATAAAATTGAAATAACAATTGACTAGTTTTAAGTTTTCGGTATTTATAATAATAAAAGAAAGAGAATGTTTGTATATGGCACGCAAAATAACTACTTCCTCTGCACGGAAAAGTCTGAAATTTTAATCATAAGTACCATTCAATCTCTAATTGTGCCCCCCCCCCTGAGAGACAGAAATTGTTAAAAATTAAATTTTAGTTATATTTTAAATTCCTTCCCATAGAAATCGTAGGGTCGTAGTGAGGGAGAACTGCGCATGCGCTGTGTAAGGATCAGGAAAAGAACGTACTCGGTGGGAAAACACCGAAGTTTCTTCAGATTAGATGGTAGAGTGTTGTAACTTGTGGATTAAATGATCGAGGGCTCAAAACCCGAAGGGGACCCACATCCTAAAGTACCGCAGTGCAGTGCCTTATTCGTTGTACTACCAGGGCGACGTGAAGAAGTTATAAACAGAAGTAATGTTAAAAAGGTGTGCCAAAAGAAAGGAAAACAAGATAATTGAGTTGTAATAACTCAGTTTTCATTTAAGCAATCGACATCAAATGATGTGGAAAAACATCTTCTGAATAACTATTTTAAGTTTGTCAGGTTGCTTTGTTAAGATGGCTGGAAAAGAAACTGAGATTAGCTATATTAAATCACACTGCTCATTTTTGTGAGAGTATGATTACTTTAATCTGAGTAAGTCATCGTTGATTTGCGATGTAATTGTACTCAAAGAAATACGAGTATGTTCAGGTACTCATTTTTAAGTACCTTTTTTTACAGTGTACTGTTGAACAAAGTCTGCTTTGGAGATTGGACTCAAGTGTATGAACGAAATAATACTAAAAGGTATGTAACATGTACGTGTCAGTAATATTTCTTATGTAAAATTTATATTGCTGCATTTTACTAAAAAAAAAAATTGAGTTACAGAAATTACATTTCACTTAGTAGTAGGAACTCATGTGGTATTTCGAATAATATAATTTTAATATTTTAATCAGGAACAAATATTAAATAATCAACAAGAATTTAGTTGCTAGTTTGACATTAAATTTGAAAATTATATTTTTATAATCTTTTCATTAAATTGTTGGAAAAAAATATACATTGCACAACAATAAAAAAAATCCCTAAAATATTGAAGTGGATATTTACAATTACCGTATTTTAAAAATAAAATTTTATTTACTCTGCATTTTCACAATCGTTGACAAGTTCACAATCTTAACACCGTTATTTTTTGTCAGGCATAAACAGAGCTTGCAAAAAAATATATAAAAAACAAATATTTTCATTAAGGAACATCTTCAAAAACTTTTCCCATCATAATAAAATACCAAAAACAAAAATTGCAATTAAAACCCGACTTCTTGCTTTTCATAACAAAACAAACAGGCAAAATAATTAAAAAAAAGCATCTAAGCCAAAGAAAATGTTTAAGAGCAGCTGTTTGCTTAATGCACAATTTCCGCATACCCCGCATTACTTCCAGGTGTAATTCTAACCCTCATTTCCTGCTCGCTCCGCTCCCTAACCCCTGTACCTCGTTTCCAGCCAACAGCAATTAAATAAGTCAATATAAGACTATAACACGTTTGAAACCTTTTCGGCCGGTTTTAATAATTACTTTCTGCCTGTATGGATTAATTGCGTCGTGATAACAGATATTGCGACAGGGGCGAAACATTATTTTTAATCTGCGGAAGTAAACCGTTTGATTAAAAGCAAATTCTCAGTAGGGTTTTGTAGGAAGTAAGTATGTAAGAATGTACTGAACATATAATGTAACGAAATTGTAATATTTAGAAAATATGTTAATTAAAGTTAAGAGGTTTCGAAAGGGTTGATTACCTGCAATGCTAAAATTTATCGCAAACATACAAATGTTATACCTACAAATATAAATACTAATAAAGATTCCTACGCTGCTAAAAAATAGGTACTTAAAAATAAGTAAAATGTACTCATTTTTTATTAATTTGATGCTTATTGTAGCTCTGAATGCATAAGTTTTATTTTTGAAAAAGACATGTACTCAAAAATGATTAAAACGAACAGTTGCTTGCTTACATAGACTGCTTTCGTAAATTAATTTCAATAAAATTCAATAATCAGGATTTACCAGGAATCGAACCCAGTCCGTCTACCTGACGTCATTCGCAACGAAGTCCAGGGCCTTACCGTTGCACTAACCAGAGCGACGAGAAGAATTAATAAACAGAAGAAATGTTAAAAAGGCGTGGCAAAAGAATGGAAAGTAAGATAATTGAGTCGTAATAACTCGGTTTCCATTTAAGCAATCGACATCAAATAATGTGGAAAACCATCTTCTGAGCAAATATTTTAAGTTTACAAAGTCGCTTTGTTAAGATGGCTTTAGCAGAAGCTGAGATTAGCAATATTTAACAACATTCCTCATTATTGCGAAAGTACGATTACTTAAATTTGAGTAGGTCATCTCTCATTTACGATACAATTGTACTCAATGAAAAAGGGAGTATATCCATGTACTCATTTTTAAGCATATTTGTTTTACAGAGTAGTAAAAAAAGACAATAGTATTAGAATTAAAATGCCACACTGTTAAAAATATGTACTTAAAAATAAGTAAAATTTGCTCATTTTTGAGTACATTCGATGTTTATCATTGCTCCGAATACGTGAGATTCCATTTCGAAAAAGACATATACTCAAACGTAAATATGAGTAAAAATGAGTAGATGATTGCCTACATCTGCCTTCATAGGCTGCCTTCATAAATTGCTTTCAACAAATATTGACAATTATAACCATGTCTTTCCAGGGATTGAACCCATATCCTCAGTACCGCAATTCAGTGTTTGATCCGTTTGACGTGAAGAAGTTATAAGTATAGGAAGTTTTAAAAAGGAGTTAAAAAGAAGAAGAATAGGGAGTTAAATAATTGAATTGTTATAACTGAGTTTCCATTTAATCAATCGACATCAAATAATGTAGAAAACCACCTTCCAAACAACTATTTTAAGTTTGTCAGGTCTCTTTGTTAAGATGGCTTGAACAGAAGCTGATATTAGCCTTATTAAATCACACTGCTCATTTTGAAAAAAAATACGATAACTTAAATTTGAGTACGTTATCTCTCATTTACGATGTAATTGCACTCAATGAAAAACGAGTATGTTCAGGTACACATTTTTAAGTACCTTTTTTTTATAGAGCACTCAGAAACTTAAACGCAATTCCATAGGGATGAACTACAGAGGAAAGAGATTATATTACCGAATTTCTCCCAGTTTATATTTTTAATCTACCATTACTTACTGAAGAATAGAACACAAAAAGCATTTTTACTGACGCATCTGTGCTATTCAAAGATTGGTAAATTTCCATTTTGAAAGAAAATTAAACGTTACACGAGAAAGTATCTTTTGTTTTAAAGTGCAGCTTTTCGAAATCGTTTCTTTAAAATACGCATTCATTTCAAAGTGAATTAAAAAAAAATGGCGTGAGATGGATACTTTAGTGAATAAACACTCCACGTGGTTTTTATACCGTTTTAATGAACAAAGTAAATCGGTAGATAAACAGATGATTTGCATTTATACTGCAACTCAACAGAGAGTTATTTTTTTAAGCTAATTACATTTGTTGATTGAATTTACAGATAGAAATTCATTTAAAAAAGTAAATTGTTCGATTATAACTTACATCGTATATAACATCAGCAGTTCTTTTTCTAGAGGGAAAGATACTATTCCAGGTGATTTAAAAGATCTGAAGTTACAGGAATAATGGTTGTAAAAATCGCTTCAAACGCTACGAAAATAAATAATAAAAAATATTTTCTGATAGAAATCTAAACACTTAGTCAGAAAAACTGTGTACATTTGAAATCCCATTGGATTTATCAATGAGAACACCTTTTTAATAGTTGTTGCGTATGACTTAATTCATTATTTTTATTTCAATGACATTTTTTCAATGAGAACACTCTTTGTTCCGTTGCTGTATTGTATTTCTAAACTCTTTATTATGTTACTCTAAATTTTAGTAGTTAACATAAGATATTTTTTAAGGGTGGCAACGAGCCCCAAATCGCAATATTTTTATTAATTAATTCAGAAATATAATGTTTTACATCATTAGAACATCTCTTTCTACACAATAACAATAAAAATTAATATTTAAAAAAAAATATTTTTGTTTTTTTGCGTTTTTAAGCCTAAATATACATTATTTTAAGATACTCACGTGTAAATGGAATGGTTTTAGTTTGTTAACATTAATTTTATTTAATTTTAAACTGTGGCAAATTATGCTTAGGAGATTTGAAGAATTAATATGCTATTTAAGTAAAATAATTGGTGTGGGTATGTTGGAGCCATCATAGAGAGGGTTTCATATCAAATGTCGTTTCAGTGTGTTACGTTTCATTGAAAATGGATTGTTCGCCAAGAAGAAAAAAGAAACGCAAGCTTTTGCGATTGACGTTACAGAATTCCATCAATCTACTATTATTGCTAAATTTTACATTCAACGGCGTCTAACTTCCTAACAAACGAGACCAAAATTTAAGTTCATCATGCTTTTTGCATGAAATTATAAAGGGAGAATAGGTCCCCATAAAATTTAAAATGGCATATTTATCCTGATGCCTCCAAAAATGTTTTTTAAAGGCATTTCACATAAAAAACTTTCCAATCGTTATTTAGTACTCATACCCAGGGCCTGATTACCGAATAGCCCAGGGTTACACTTTAATTTATGAGGGGCGCCCAAATTACACATTTATTAAAAATATTTAACAATTCAGGGGTTTGCTGTAAAAAGGAAGTAGCTCCAATTGTTCAAGTTTGCAGAAAACCGTAAAAAATGCTTGAAAATTCAAAAATTCCAAGTTGTGTGAAGATATTTTTTTTTGATCAATCTTCTTAATTGTTCCTACTTATCATGACAGTATTTTCACTCAAAAATATATCTTCCAGATGACGTGGCACATTTTGCATTGCCGGAGCTACCTCTTTCTTGCAACCAAGTAGATGCTTTGTCTACATCTATGAAAATTATTTAAAAAAATACAATTTACTATAATATTTAAAGAAAACTTCAATTGGAATATAGCATATGGCTTGGCTTTAAAAACAGAAAATTACATTTTTAATCATCACAATCCCCCTCTGTAACGTCCGGCTCATTTGCTACGTTGTCTGGTTGTAGTCCATCGTAGAACCACAAAACGTAAAAGAACCAAAAACTCTACTGTTTGTAAATGCTGTATAACCTTCTTGTAAGCAAAGCATGTCAGTCGTTTGTGGAAATATGGCGGTAGCTTCAGGAGCTACCTCTATATTGAAACAAACTAATGAGACAGACAGCTCCATTTCTTGAGTAACGCGAGAACTAACGATTGGAGCTACATCTTTCTGGTAAAAAACGAACAAGTTTTTTTACCATAAGATAGTACATGTAACTGTAAATTCCCCTAGGTTAGACCTACATCCTTTTTGCAGCAAACCCTTCAATTGTTAAATTTGTTCAAATATTGAAAAAAAATAATCAAAACATACAAAATATTAAGAATACCCATAAGCCCAATAAGCTCCCATTTCTGTTCTTGTGGAACATTACTTATTAATTATTTTTGTAATATTATTTATAATGTGCCAATTATTTTTATTTTATTTATTTTTAATTTTTAATGCCATTATTAAGGGCAAGGAGTTTAGTGCCTGTAAACGTTAGATTTGATGTTCCAGAGTCTATTTAGAAGAAATGGGGCTTCTATTTAATGATCGGATTTCCTTGTTTCAATATCTTAATCGGGCCCTGCTCATATAAAAATATCATAACAAGGTATTTATATATTTGTAATTTAAGTAACCCCCCCCCCAAAAAAAAAGTAAAAAAAGTAATATTCATAAATCACCACCAACCACACAATTTAAAAGTATCCAAATTGGCGCTAAATCGCCACATCCAACACCCCTACCTTTCTTTGTTATCTTTTTTATTATATCTTCCGAATAGAACTTTACATCTAACAATTTTCGCTCAGAAAACGAACCACCAGAACCATTTTTCACAGCCTCTTCCCATACATAAGAACACCATTAGGGCGAAAAACCGAAAACCGAAATTTTCGGCCAGCGCGGGAACGTTTCTCTATCAGAAACCGAATTTTACGGTCGACCAGAGAAAATGGTCCCAGCGCTCTGTTTAAAGCGGGGGTGGGAGTAAAAATCGTTAGGAAGCACATTTAGAGCTTTCAGCACCTCTCCAGCTCCCATTTCTGTTCTTGTGGATGTTGCAAGTGACATATTTTCTTCTTCCCTGCTGGGATTTCCTCTTTCTTGTTATAAGGAAATCCTTCTGTTCAATTGTGATAAATTTTGCTGCTTGCGGGTGGGTTGTAAGGGTGATATGTTTTATTTAGATTTGATGTCTTTAGTAGTTGTGAGTGGGTGAGAATATTTGAGGAGTGTGGTTCTAATACTAGTCTTAAGAATAATATTGAAATTTCGAGCAATATATATTTTTAATATCACAAAATTAATTTGGTAAAAGAACGTTATTTAAACTAGCTATTTAATTGTATTTAAATTTAGCTTATTCTAAATTTAGCTAAATTCTATTTAAATTTAGTTAAATTCTATTTAAATTTAGTTAAATTCTATTTAAATTTAGCTAATTCTAAATTTAGCTAAATTCTATTTAAATTGAGTTAAATTCTACTTAAATTTAGTTAAATTTTATTTACATCTAGCTAATTATAAATTTAGCTAAATTCTATTTAAATTTATCTAAATTCCATTTAAATTTAGCTAAATTCTGTTTAAATTTAGCTAAATTCTATTTAAATTTAGCCAATTCTAAATTTAACTAAATTCTATTTAAATGTATCTAAATTCTATTTAAATTTAGCTAAATTCTATTTAAATTTAGCTAAATTCTATTTAAATTTAGCTAAATTCTATTTAAATTTAGCTAAATTCTATTTAAATTTAGCTAAATTCTATTTAAATTTAGCTAAATTCTATTTAAATTTAGCTAAATTCTATTTAAATTTAGCTAAATTCTATTTAAATTTAGCTAAATTCTATTTAAATTTAGCTAAATTCTATTTAAATTTAGTTACATTCTATTTAAATTTAGTTAAATTATATTTAAATTTAGTTGAAAATATCAATGTTCGTTCTAAAACCTTACTTATCCATATAAGTTGGATTCGTTATGTTATCCATATGTTCAAAAAGTGTTCTTTTCCTCAGATATGTTGCACTTTGCTATATATTAATACTTGTTATTTTCAGTATATATAATCGCATATTAAAACGTAACTAAGATATTAGAATGAATTGAAAAACACACACAGAAATACTTATTAAAACGAACCTCTAGAAAATGTATATGTATTTTCATATCTTGGCTCAACATTGAGTAAACAGGGAGAAGAGATAATGACATTCAAATAGAATTATTAAATCCAGTAACCGTTTTAAAACCCTAGATAAAATAAGAGAAGTTTTGAAACTGTACATATCATTAGTAAATTAATTTAAAAGTGGTTACTTTAATTAAAGTTTTTGCAATTATATATTATATATATATATATATATATATATATATATATATATATATATATATATATATATATATATATATATATATATATATATATCTGATTAAATGGACGCTGTGACGTCCCATTTTTTTACAGAGTTTAAATAAGCCAACTAGTGGATAACCCAACTTCATTTGTTAATTCGTTGGAACCAGTTTAAAGGGGCGTTACCCACTCTTCACTAAATCTGATACAGATTATACCAAAAGACACTTTTCTATGTAGTGAACTGTCAGAACATTAGAATGATAACCGTGTATTCAAAATGTATCAATGTCCAAATTTTCTGAATAAAATTAATCTTTACTAATTATTTGGACACAATTTGGTGAAGTTATAGGGATTACACAGGTAATCCAAGATTCAAGTCGACGTGAGTTTTGGAAGGAGTTTTAGAATTGAAGATTTGATGATTCAACGACAAAAATGTAAGAAGAATATAAAATCGTATAAATTAAAGTAAAAAAAAAAACTGATCCTTAATTATTTTATACTTATAATAACCCCAGTGAGTTTTGTTAGTGTAAATATTAAAACCACAAATTCGTTTATTTTCTGTTTCTTCATGGGGATTTTTTGAATGTTCTTTATCAAGAATATCCCCATCATTACATATTTCCCCATTCTAGGGAATGGAAAAGAACTACTACTCTCCATGCATTAATAATGGCATAGATAATGACGAAACATAATTAAAATACGAAGGAAACCTAAATTAGTTCTAATTGATTTATTTCTGTCACACGACGAACCATAAAAGAATAAAAATTACTTCCACCAATACAACGATCGTAAGCCACCATGTTAACCCTTTTTGGATCACTACCAAAAAATTCAGCAGCAGTAATTAATTCAATGATGCTACCTGTTGAGCCTTGATTGAGTAAGTAATGGAATACATTAAACATAACTACTAATTTCGTATTCTGTTAAGAAAATATTTCTTAAAATTAATAAAGGTTATTAAATGTACAATAAATAAATATTTCATAAATATGAGCTTTCACAAAATGTATAAAACCACGATTATTTTTCATTTTTTATGTACTAATTTGATTCTAATGCACTAATATTCACTAATTTGCACTAACTTGACGAAATTGAATGAAAGTAATTTTTATATTTTTTATTATATTAATTAAAATAAAAATTGCTGGAAAATGAGTACATGGACGTACTTGTTTTTCTTTGAGTACAATTACATCGTAAATGAGCGATGACGCACACAAATTTAATTAATTGTACTTTCTCAAAAATGAGCAGTGTGATTTAATATTGCTAATCTCAGCTTCTGTTCAAGCCAACTTAACAAAACGACCTGTCAAACTTAAAATAGTTGTTCAGAAGATGGTTTTCCACATATTTGATGCCGATTGCTTAAATAGAAACTGAGTTATTACAACTCGATTACCTTAATTCCCATTCTGTTGCCGGGCTTTTTAAATAATACGACTGTTTATAACTTCTTCACGTAATTCTCGTAGTACAATGGGTATGGCCCTGGACTTCGGTGTGGACGACATCAGGTAGACGGATTGGGTTAGATTCCTGGCAGATGCTGTTTGTAATTGTTGAAAGTGATTCGTCAAGACAGCTTATGTAGGCAAGCATCTGCACTTTTTATTCATATTACTCATTTCTGAGTTCATGTCTTTCTCAAAAATGAAACTTATGTATTCGGAGCTATGATAAGAATCGAATGTAATCAAAAATGAGTACATTTAACTTATTTTTAAGTACCCATTTTTAACAGAGTACAAAGTATTATTAACTAACAAAATAAACTAAACTAATAAAAAATATAATTTATTAAATACAAATAAATTTTTACATAAATTCGCCGTTATAACAAGAAATTAACGTTAATTAAAAAAAATCGCATCTTGAGAAAACAAAGAAATTTGATTTAAATCTGAGAACATCGTGTAACCTCAAAAAAGAGAATACTTTGCATGGATGACGGTTGCTCTACTTGAAAATGTGCGATAAATGCTTCTTTGAGCAAGTATTTTAAATCATAGGACTGTTGAGCCTCGTACGAAAAAGTAACACATAGCAAAAATTTATCCAATTCGCATAATAGCATTTTCCGTAAGAAGCAATCGTAAAAATCCTCTTGTCTTTTTATCTCAGTGAAACAGATCATAGGTTTATTTTTTTTATTATCATCCATATATTCAAAGGCATATTGGATTTATTTTGAATTCGTTTTTGTTGTGTTATTTTTCATCTTTGCCCTTAAATGCATTATTGTATTTAAGAAAGTTATGAAAATTATTTTCATGATTTTGCTGATTTCTATTAATATTTTAACTAATAATATTACGTACATAGTAAAATATGTGTATTCTGAATTCTTCAACTCAGAATGAGGAAATTTTAAACTTAGTTGCAAATTTTAATTTAAAATCGCTTTAAGGATATTTGATGCTAGGGTTTCGGAAAACTATTTTCTATTTGTTTTTTTTACATTATGATTGTTAAAAATTTTAAAACTTAAAATTCGTGCTTTTAAGAGTTAATATAAAAACATCTTACCAAATAGACGTCAGAGAGATTGGCATTTTTCAAGCTAAAACTTTTTTTCAAAAATAGTTCTAGAACATTTAATATCGTCTGGTCACATTCGAATGAAGTTGCTTACTGTTGTTCTCTAACTGCTCAACTCTAAATAAGTAAATTTTATATATTTAAATTCCAAATTTAAAATTAAAATTGTTTTAAAGAAATTAATGCTAGGATTTTTAAATTATTTTCACTTAGTTCTTAAAGTATTAATGTTAAAAATTTAAGATTTAAATTTCGTAATTTAAGGGTTAATATAAAATAGTTTTTTCAAAAACGGTCGCAGAGAATTGCGAATCTTTCATGCTAAATCTTTGAAATATAGTTTTAGAACATTTTATATAATCTCTCTGGTTTCAAAACCAGATATATCACTTTTAACAAATTTTCCATACAAACTTTTCAAAAGAATCAATTGTAATAATTATGGAATAATTTTATCTTCTTTTTCTACAAATTGGAAATAGATAAACACATGTGTCAAACAAATTTTAGCTCTGTATATTTAGTACTTTGAGAGAGATTCTTTTCCATTTTTGGATCTATCTGGTTTTGCAACCAAGCTATGGGATCGAACAGGTTTTGAAATAGAGCTGTGGGATGTAGTTCGGCTACTGCGCTGCGATTGGTGGGAAGTAGTCTACGCGCATCTTGATCTATATGGTTTTGAACAGAATTTTTTTATCTGGTTTTGCAACTAAACGCTACAATTTACACCGCAGAATAAATAACATATAGTTGCTGTGAAATGTTATGACTTAGCCTACTGAAAGACTTACAGAAAACTAAAAATAAATGGCATTATTTTAAAAACTGAAGAAATGGATCTATCTGGTTTTGAAACTACAGGACTCATATCTTCTTGTTTCCATTCTAAAATGTTTGATCGTTTTTAACGAATTTGAAATTTCCCGTGTTGAAAATAATTTTCCATATTTGAATTTCCTATTCATAACCAACAACAGAGAACCTTCACCCCCCACCATTCAATATTGACTCAACCAATCACTAATGAGACAAAACAAACATAATTAGAATAGGAACAAAATTTAATTAGCCATGGACGATCCCATTCGAAGAACCGGGGGGAAATCTCTGTACGCCATTGAGAAACCTAATTATAGTACCAAATATAACTCCAACAACAAATCCAAATAATTCATTTTTCGTAATGATCCTCTCCACTCGATTCTTTACGCTACAACTGTTGAGCTACGAATGGCATAACTGTTGAACCTGGAACAGCAAACGCCATTACAGCATCGCATTCTTCCCTAAAAGGCAATCTTAAAACCCTCTCCAGTTTGCTTATCTCAATAAAACAGATCGCACATTTCTTTTTGCCCAGTGCCAACCTAATGGGCGGTTAATGGGCCATCCCCAACACTCACAATTTAAAATTTTCGTAAGAGATAAAATGGCGCGGAGCTCCGCCATTAATTTCAATGCCCTCGAATTGGATTTCGCGTCCGACGCTATTTTATGTCTTGTCGTAAGAGACATAAGAGAGTTTACGTTGAGGGGGTGGGCGTATTTTATGTCGCGTCTCGTTATGGAAAGGTTGGAAGTGCGCTGAAGTGGTTGTGAAGGCTTGTTAGTGCTTATAAGTTGTTTTGGAAATGCGGTGGGGGTTTTGTCATTGGGATATTTTGAGTTTAATATGTGTAGAAGCATTTTAATAGGGATTTTTTTTTAATTGGCAAATTCCCCATTTTGTGTTTGAAATGGGTAAATATAGGGAATTTCTTTGAGATGCATTATGTCATATTGTATTATTATCACGAAAAATGTTTTGACTGTAATGGTGCATGACGGTATATAGAATTAAAAGGTTTTGATTGGTAGAGTAGCAACAAATGTTAGACATCTAGATCAGTTAGACAACATATAGATAGTAGAACTGTCTAGTGTGAATTTATACTCTTATAATCTGTAGTGCAAATATAAGTTGTATTATTTATTAAAGATTTTTATTTATATATTTTTTAATATTGTAATAATTATTTGACATTATCTAACTATAAAGTACCCTCTGAGCTAAAATAAGAACTGGAATGAGAACTCCCATCAGGGTTGAAATGCACCGTGGCAATATTTTGCTTTACTGAAGTTCGAAACGTTACGTTCTAATTTTATTCGTTGAATTAGCATATTAGATATAAATACCATATTTTCAAACATAAATTCCTTCCTATTAGATTTATTTTAAAAATACATATCTTTCCGAAACTATCTTTTTATCACTTTGCATTTTTGAGCTATAGAGGCGTGCTTAAAAATAATTTTGCTGTTTCTTTTAAAATAATAACTTAAGTTTTTAAAAAAATATATACAATATTCAAACATTCTCCAATTTGTTTTCCTTAAAATATTTTGTCGTGACATATAAAACGAAATTAATTCCTCTGAAAGCCTCCTCTAAAAAATCATTGAAAAAAAAAAGCGAAATTAATTCCTGTAAAAATCGTCTGCGAAACAAATTGAAAATACAGTAAATACATCCTAGGTTCCTGAATCAAAACAAATAAAGAATAATATTAGCAGGTGTTCTTTTTTGAAGGAAATAAATAATATAATATAGTTGATTTTTGAAAATGTCGAATGGCGGATTACAGAATATATTTTGTAGTTTTGAAAATTTAATAAAAAAAAAATAATAATAATTTTTTTTTAATTAAAAAAATTGTTTGTTTAATATTTGAGGAACTCATTTTTAAATTTGAAAAACTATTTTCAAATCTGAAATGATGCATTTTTTAAGAAAAAGAAATCAGTTACAAAAAAAAAATCTATTTTTACAAATTTGTAAAAATATTACACTATTATGGATATTATGTTATTTATATTAATACGATTAAAATATTAACGTTAATATATTTTCTGAAAATTTTAATTAACTAAATATTTCTAAACTTATTGCAATAAATTCAATGGTATAAAAGCTCAAAATATATAATTTTATCTGTGTTTAAAAAAAAACCCTCATAAAATCCTTTATAAAATTCTTACATTAACTCTGTCTTTTCTTTGTAATAGAGATCCTTGAAAAAGGTTTTCATGTTTCCACACTAAAACAACTTTTATCTTACATGTGAAATAACATATGTTTTTGCATAATTTAATTATTCAAATAAAATTAATACCATGAGACAGATATTTTTCGTTTTAAAAATAGTTAATCCTAGTATTCTTTTTAAAAAAAACTTTTAACTATTGAGTTAGAGTAATTGTATGGATTTAAGTTGATTGAAATATATAGTTTAAAAACTATTCATAATTGAACAAGAGCATATATTTGAATTGGCAATTATTTTGCAGATGCATTTTTTGTGTTTTAACATCCATGAATTCAGCTGTAGTTTTTGATGCTGTGTCTGATATAAAATGCATACTCGAATTAGGATTATACTAACACAAATAAAAACTCAGAGGAACGTATATCAAATGATTTTTTTAATCTTACAAATGTCTAGAGATCTCTTATTAAAATAAAATATCATTTAAACTAAGACAAAATTTAAAGATTCAATTAAATCAAAAGAGAATTTACATAATTGTAAAGCTAGGAAAAACATTTGTGCAAAGACAGTAAAAAAAAAACCTAAATTACTATTGTTCTTCGATATTCATTTTCGTCGTGTTTACCGAAGTAAATTGAGATGTTTAACAATAGTGATGTAATTTATTCAAATATTTTCTTTGAATTTAAAATTTGTTTTATTTGTGTCTCAGTTTGTATCAATACATTATAATGAAACTAATTTTTTTCTTCTTTTAATGTTTTTTTACGAAAAGACTTAATAAACGTTGAAAATTTAGAATTTTTTTTACATATGCATGCCTGTTTGTAAATTATCATTCTTTTAGTGTTTAAATGTCGCTAATAAAATTAAAAGTTGGTAACTAAATACGTTTTAAAACATTAATATAAAATTATATTTGGGAGTGGCTCATCAAAAAAATTTTGATGTAACTCACATAAATTAAATATTTTCTAAATTATTTTTAATTAACATATTTTAAGTTGGCTCATATATACAGGAGTCCAATTCTCGAAACTATTATATAAAAGAATATTACTTTATATTGAAATATGGATAATAAGTGTGAAAATGGGTCCTGTGGTAAAATCGTTTTTTTTAAAAATTAAATTATGGTTTACGCAATGGTAAACTTATGCTTTGATTTCATTCTTTATTTGTTAATATATAAGTACAAATGGCGATTTAAACAAATTGCCATTTGGCCAAACAATTGTGTTAGTTTGATAAATGAAAGTACAATACAATTGCGATTGTTTAATACTTGAAAACTTCTTTATATAATCTAAAGAAGACGAGAATTTTTTACGAATATTCCTGGGAATTGTATAGAATAAAATCCTTTTAATAAATTCAAATGAAAACATTAGTAAAAAATTATAATTTATTTAATTTTTCTAATGTTTTGCAAAGTGAGTAAAATTGGTTTTTGAATTATAAATGTTAAAGAATAAAAAAAAAAAGTAAAAATTTAACAATCTTCGTGAAAATTGCGATTATTCTACAAAAATATGAATTTTGAAGTTTATAAATGATAAGAACTAGCAGCAATATATTTAACACTGTTTATATGTTAATATAAACGAGGCAACATTGATGTATTTTAAATAAACTATCAGCAAAAGGACATATTCCGATGCAAAAATGGCCACCTTTTGCTTTTTTAATTCGAATTAGAAATTTTTTATATGAAAATATACATCTAAGACTCTGTAGTTTTAAAAAAAACCTTTTTAAGATAAATAAAGTTTTGAATAAATATATCTTATGTAGGATAATGGCTTGGCCTTCACTTCTGGGACGACATTATTTCAAGGATCCAAGTGAAGAGCGATTACGGCTTATTCCAATTGATTTTTCAGCAAAAACAGAGCATTACGACATTTTAATGTTACTTTAGCACTATGAAATTCTGCCATTTTTTTACCAACTTCCATCGTTTTTATTATTTCACTACTTAAAACTTGACACAATAAAAGTGCAGTTCTTTAAGTTGCGTTCGAGATCTCAATTTAATGAAAAGTGGACAATTATCGATTTTTTCCTGACACCCTCATTTTGTTTGTGTGATAGTTGCTGTAAATTTTATTATTTTTTATTATTTTCAATGTATTTATACATTTTGGTTGATAAACAATAATAAAATTAAATTGTCACTTTGAAAAAACGACTAGCATTACATAAATGCATTAATAAATAAGATACCTGCCTATCATTTTACAAGAAAAATTGAAATCTTCTGAACGTTCTTTTCTTTTTTAACATTCGAAAAATACGCATCTGTAAACTTTGTTCGTCTTTTCAGATAGAAACCGCAAAATCTCCACTGTTATCAGATGTCAGAATTTGATGCAGATGTTCTCAACTATCCAGATCAGATAACAACGTTTTCTCTTTCCAATCCCCATCTCTATCTTTCTTTTCCTTTTTCTTACAAGTGAAGAAACAATGCAGAATATTTTTTGCACTCACAAGAAGATAAAAGTTAGGGATAAGAGATCAAGAATAAGAGTTGAAGACGATGATTTATTGTTAAACTTGAGTTATTGTAGTTTTACTTTATCGTATTTAAATATTTTTATTGCTTTCTAGAGGCAAAATAATAAATATTTATTTTATACTTATCCTGACTCCAAATACATAAATTACAATTTTGAAAAAGACATTTACTAAAAAATAAGTACAGTGAGTAAAAATAGTAGATGCTTGCCTACTTAGGCGGCCTTCATAAATCATTTTCAATAATTTAACCAAGACTTACCGGAAATAGAACCCAGATCCTCAGGCATCGCAATCCAGTGCCTTATCCGTTAAACTACCAGTGCGACATGAATAAATTATAAACCGAAGAAATGTTAAAAATGTGTTACAAAAGATTGGGAAGTAATATAATTGAATTGTAATATCTCAGTTTTCATTTAGGTAAATGACATCAAGTAACGTGGAAAATCATCTTCTGAAGAGTTACCTTAAGTTTATCGGGTTTTATTAAGATTGTTTGAACAGAAGCTAAGATTGGCAATATTAAATTCCATTGTTCATTTTGAGGAAATACGGTTACTTAAATTTGAGTACATCATCGCTCATTTACTATGCAATTATATTCAAAGAAATACGAGTTGGTTCAGGTACTCAGTTTTAAGAACTTTTTTTAGAGTATGTTATGTCTTCCACACAAACAAATACAAATATATAATTATGATGTGTATTCAAAAGAACTATCACCATAATTCCCGTTTTACAATTTGGTACAATGAAAAACACAACGAAATTCACTTATACCAAGCAAACATACGTCCGTCTAGTTCTATATAACAAAATTAAAAAAACCCAATATATTCGTATATACAAATACAAATACAAATACAAATATTGACGACCAACAACAGGCTCAAGGCCCAACAAGGTTGGTCCATCTAGTACCTCTTAACTATCCCCCAATGCATATCTAACTTCTTCTTAAAATCCGTTACTCCTTTACAATTAACAATATTCACTGGCAAGTTGTTCCATTTGTCTATTACCCTATTATAGAAATAGTGTTTTCTCCCTTCCCGATTAAAATGAGATTTGTTTAATTTAAACCCATTACCTCTCGTTCTATCACTCATATTAAAATCTAAACCCTCCACATCTCCTTGTTTGATAAATTTGAATAGTTGAATCAAATCTCCCCTAACCCTTCTTTCTTCCAGAGTATACATATTCAAATTTCTTAATCTATCTTCATAATTCATGCCTGAAAACCCTTGAACCATTTTAGTAGCCCTGTGCTGAATTTTCTCTAACAATGCAATGTCTTTTTTAAGATATGGTGACCAGAACTGTCAGCATACTCAAGATATAATAATGAAATATTTCTGTATACATTTCTCATCTTCCTGTAGGTTTAACGTTAGCCAATATGGTTAAAATGAAAGAGCCTTAAGTACACTGTTAAAATTTTCAGTTCAACGATGTACCATATGTTGGTGCAAAACAGAGGTCTTCACTATATTATGGTGGAATCTAGGTTGAACCAATAATCCTTTATAGGAAAATAAAACGGAGGTTTCACCTATAATTGGTTCAACATCTTTAACTGCAACCGCAATTTTAGATGTCGCTACATCAACAAACACCTCCAAGAAAGACAACGATGAACATGGTTCTCGGTGGCCCAGTGGATAAAGGCGTTTAGCTATGAATCAGAGGTTCCTAGTTCGAGTCCGAACGGTGACAAGTTGGGAGGGTTGACTGTTTCGCTACAAAAATACAACTACTACAATACTAAGAAAACTCAAATTTTGAGTTTTATGCAACGTTATGAGTTTTGGTGAAGCGATTCACCAGTAAACCATCCGTGGTAGCACTGTATAATTGTGAAACTAAGCACCAAATGTTGGTTGTAGCTAAATGGGTACCACAGTTTGGTGCAAGGTCGTAATAATTTTCAACAGTGTAGTTTATTCTACATTTAGAAATTTCCGAGATCATATATTAGCAAGGAATTAAATAAAGCAACATGGCGTTATCCTCACAAGTTCAGCAGTTAAGAGGTAACTGTTTGAAAACGAGTGTCCGTGTAGACAGGCAATAAAGGTTGCAGAAACTTAAACTTTGTCACTTAACCGGGTGCTTGTTTCTGACCCTTGAAGGCATTAAAGCCCAAGATAGTTGTTGCATAGAAGATAATTTAAATTCTGTAGCGTTACTTTGTAAGCGTAGAAACTTCGTTGCATAAAAGTATTTGAAGAAGAATTAAATAATGTGGGGGAAATAAAGTAAAATTTTTGTCTGTAGTAAAACTTACGCAGAAATAAAATATTTGAAAAGAATTGAATATGTAATAGAATTTATATATAAATATATATATATATATATATATATATATATATATATATATATATATATATATATATATATATATATATATATATATATATATATATATATATATATATATATACGACAAAATTTGAATCTATCTGATTTTGAAACTAGACTGTTCATTTCAAACTGTTAGACGATGTTACATTTATTCTATTTTTTGCGTGCTATTTTGTGGAAAGCAGCACTTATACGTGCCTTGATAATGATTAAACTTTTACTAACTTAGGGATACTTATTATTTTAATATGTTTATTGTACACTACGCTCATTAATCTGGATCGTTAAAAAATGTATGTATGTACAATTTGCAAAATAAATTCGATTACTGAAGAAATCTTTTTTACGTGGTATATTTATAGATAAAAAACTGATTTCCATCATCGTGTGTTTTAAATTCACTCCCAAAATTGAAAACACAATTCCTGCAGCAATTCTATATTTTATAAAAAAATCTCCATTCTTCCACTTTAGATCATTTTCCCTGCTAGAATCGATTGCTTAATACACTTCCCTCCAAATTCGCCTTTTCCAGATATGGGGCAACTTCCAAATAATGAACTGCAAAACAAACACATCTCCCGCTTTTCCCTTGCCGGAAACATCGGTTTATTGCGACTAAGGGGGAAAGGGGACCGGAAATCGCATACCGCCCGACGTGGAAACTCTCCTTTGCCGACAAATATCCTGTATTATAAGTGAGTGAAGGGAAAAATGTCAACAAGACATAGGAGAAATCTCTTTCGATGTCATATACAAGTGTATTTTGGATTGCAATTTCGAATGTCTTTTGTTGTATGTGGATTTGGGGGCTATCCTAAAATTTCGCATTGTTCAATATCTGATATTTTTTCATATTTTTTTGAAGCATTTTGATCACGCCATTTTAATTTTAGCGTCTTTCTAACACTAAAGTGTTAGATTATTTAAAAAAAACAAAAAAAAAAAACATTTAATTTCACGCTTTTCAATATTTATGACAATTAGTTCAGGTATAAGCTAGGGAATTCCAACGGTTAATATTAAGGCAATTTTTTAGCTACAACTGGGTTTATATAGGTATGCATAAAATCTAAGAAGTCGCGATTTAATATCATGTGTACTTTTTAATTTAAATTTGAATAGATAGCTTTTATTAATTCATTCATTTGTAATATTTATTTATTTATTCATTTGTAACATTTATTTATTCATTCATTAATATGTATTCATTTATTTAAAAAATATTTTTATTCATTCATTTGAAATATTATTCATTTATTTGAAATATTATTCATTCATTTGAATATTTGTTTATTAATTTGAAATATTTATTAATATCTTTATTTAAAAAAAATACTTTTTCATTCATTTAAAAATATTTATTTATTCATTTGAAATAATTATTTATTCATTTGAAATAATTATTTATTCATTTGAAATAATTATTTATTCATTTGAAATAATTATTTATTCATTTGAAATAATTATTTATTCATTTGAAATAATTATTTATTCATTAACTAATTTGAAAAATGTATTCATTCATTAATTAATTTGAAATATTAATTCCTTAATTACTTTTAAATTTTATTCATTCATTAATTACTTTTAAATTTTATTCATTCATTAATTAATTTGAAATAATTATGTATTCATTAATTAATTTGAAATATTTATTTTTTAATTTATTTGAACTGTTTATTTATTTATTCATTAAAAATATTTATTGATTATTCATTAACTGAAAATATAAATTTATTAATTTATTTATATGAAATATTTATAATCATTTTAAATATCTATATTCATTTGAAATATCAATACTTATTTGAAATATCTATATTGATTTGAAATATCTATATTCACTTGACATATCTATATTCACTTGACATATCTATATTCACTTGACATATCTATATTCACTTGACATATCTATATTCACTTGACATATCTATATTCACTTGACATATCTATATTCACTTGAAATATCTATATTATTTTGGCGTTTGGGGGACGACTACTGTAATCTTAAAGTTTAAATTAACCTGCTTTATGCTAGGTTAATTTTACTTAGTCATAAACTTTCCTTTTTGGGAGAATAGAAAACATGAAAATTTTGGGAATTCTAATAGTGCGAAACGTAAAAATGGGGTCTCCAACAACTATGTAAAAAAAAACAATTGATCAATAAATAAAATCGCCAGTTTTATGATGCCTATTAATGCATAAATTGAGATCCGCCATTGGAAACGCCAAAAATATGGATTTTGTTTTGCGTTATTAATTTTACAACTGCAAATGATCTTTTCAAATATCATAAATTATAATTTATCCATACAAATCTGATTTTATAATACAACTTTAGCAATTTTATAATCTTTTAGAAGTTTAAAACCAACCAAGTAATCCTTTCACACTTTTCCAAGAGCATTTTGGAGTCACTAATGATACGTTGAAATTCAGCAAGTTACGCCAAGTCCAGTTTGTACATAAGTCAGTAAAATTAAACTATACAAATGGGAGAGTTAAAAAAAATACCACAATTAAAAATAATTACATTAAAATCCTCAAAATAAAGGTTAGTTTTTATCCGCCTATGTTAATTTAACTAAAATTAAATAAAACAAAATAGCCACAACATATTTAATATATTTTTTAAAGACTCAAAGTCTAATAATTTTCAGAGAGAGAGAGAGTTTTCAATACTTGTAATTTTATTTGCATCTTTTGATCTAACCGAACACAAAGAGCTTTTGTTCTCCCATGCTCTTAAAAGATGACCCAGTTTACGATTAAAACTCACATAGGGGGCGGGGTGGGGCTCTGAGTTGCTCTTCACTTCTTTTCATTTTGTTTCCACTCCGTTGTTTGAATAGCGCTTTAGAGTGGGGTTATATTGAATTAGGCGCCTTAGCAGTAAACGAGTTTGCGTGCCATTTTATCGATCGTCTAATGCTTCAGAGAGAATGCATAGTTTGTAATTTCGAGGGAAAATATAATGGTATTATTTTTGTGCCCGTTCAGAGAGAGAGAGATTAGAAACCAAACAAAAACTGAACGGAAAGAGTTACTTGTACGACAACATTGTTACTGGGATAATTATTTTTTTTAAAAAGTATTTATTGTTCTTTTTTTTTTAGGAATAAATATTTGAATATATTTTATTGTTTACTTTCTGCATGATCCCGCATGCTTAAAGAGATTTTTTTGTTAATAAGCATTGTTAATAATAAAACATTGAACACTGTTAAAAATTCACTCTGATATTCGACGAAACTATTGTCATTTTTGACGTAGCAGATGACGAAGCAGACGCCGATTATATGTTCCGATTAAATATTTTGTCAAACTGAGGATGTTAATGTTGTCGTTTTTTTTTAAGGAAAGTTATCTCGTCAGAAATGAGGACGATTTAAAAAAAATATAGATGGGAAGGCCGACTCGAACCGAGGACCTGTCAGTTAGAAGACCAACGCTTTGCCAACCACGCCAAAAAGTCTCGGTCGAATTGTGCAATATACGTGTAAAACCAATTATTAGTTAATGCCCCTGAAAAGTGTCATAAAGAAAGCTGAGTAAATGACTTTCGTTAAAATTTGAGGATTCCTGTTTCGTCAAAAGTTACGTGATTCAATTTCGAATCTATCGTTAAATATGACGAAAGTAGCCTCGACGATGCCAGTATTCTCAAAAATGAGTGTGTCATTTCTGAGCGGGAATATGACATATACTACTTGGAAAATATCGTAAATTAGGCCGAAATAGTCCATTTAGAAGAATATGTTTGGAAATGCGTGATATTGATTTTTGTACTAATTTCCATATTTTGTAGAAGGCATTGCTTAAACTTTGATAATGATGTTGATCAAACAAAAGGGGCATGCCACTGCATTTGGTCGCGATTTGTTCCTTCCATGACGTTTTTTTATTATATTATTATATGTTAATTAACGTAAATTAAGAAAATATGTTAATAACGTTTGTTTTTTAGAACCAACTGAGAACTAACTAAATTCACTAAACAATTGTATTTATTTTATTTTAACATATTACAAAATAATAACGGCCTCCGTGGCCGAGCGGTTAAAGGCGTCAGCTGGGAATCCGAGGATTCGCAGTTTGGTCCTAGGCGATGGACTTGACAAAGAAAAGTAAAAAAAAAGTAGTGATCTTGTGATCGGAGGGTTGCCAGCTTCGCTATAAAATACTAGAAAAGTCGTCCAGAACATCCTCAAAAATTAACGGCGTACATACGGGATCGGTGCACGATAAATCTGATCGGGGTCCAAAGTCCCGACGTCTATTGAAGGTGTTGGGTGCCAGTTCAGGTGTTTCCTCGTCATCTGACCATGGTTCTAAAATAACTAGGTGCATGTATGAATGTGTGTGTGAATGTGTATGTGTTCCCGGGTCTTTTCTTCGAGATAGACCCCGAACTGTCGCCAATAGATCACTATGCAACTCTAGTTCGACGTTAATTAACCAAACCAAACTAAACCAAACTAAAATAATAACAAAAAATTACGTAGGCACATAACGTAAAAATATTGTGGAATGGCTCAAACGTAAGTACGCTTTATGATCTGAAATAAAAAGTGTATAGTTGTAGTTAGAAAAAGTTAATTACGTATTTAAAATGCCAAACAATATAAAAATAACATCAATAGAATACTTGTATTAGTAGACAAATGTAAGCATTTTCTATGCATTTAACATACCTGTGTTCTAAGACATACACATATTAAAAAAAATATTTACTACTTTTTATGTAGACATAAAAAATACATTAAAAAAATTGGTACCGATATCAACAGTTTTAACGATTTTGGTGTTTAATTGAGCATTGTATAATATTCCCGTTTCTCTAAAAAAAAAATTTCCCTAAATTTTTCTAAAGACTTTTTCTGCTTTTTAAGATATTTTTACCTATTGCGCCTTTAATAAAGAGGCATAATGCCAAGTACGAAATCGGCTCATTTAACAAACTCCGAGAGGGACCTTAATATTATAAAAAACCCTGTTTGCAGTATATTAGGAAAGGAAATTTCTTTACATTTTTCTTTCACAATTCATTGATTTTGAGATACGGATTTCTGCCTCATTCATCTTAAAACCAATCTCAGCCAATTAGGTAGAGCTATTTAGAAGTTTTTTTTAGTCCGGTGCAATTTTTGAAAGGCTGTATTTTAAAGAAATATCAAGATTTATCGAATTTATGGCGTCATAATTTCCGAATGCGCTGTTTGAAATATGCAATAAAATAATGTTTTTGGTCAGTTTAATAATGTAATTTTATACTTGAGTCGTCTAGTTTCAAAACCAGATAGATCCATTTTTTTTAAAGATTGTCATTTATTTTTCATTTTTCGTACATTGTTAAAAATAGGTACTTAAAAATAAGTAAATTGTACTCATTTTTGATTACATTCGATTCTTATTATAGCTCCGAATACATAAAATTCATTTTTGAATAAAGACATGTACTTAAAAATGAGTAAAAATTAATAAAAAGAGCAATAGCTTGCCTACATAGGCTGCAATCATAAATCACTTTCAATAAATATCAACAATTACAACTTGGACTCACCGGGAATCGAAACCACGCGATGCAAATTACAAATGAATGAAACCATGCGATGCAAAGAAATTATAAGCAGAAGTAATGTTAAAAAGGCGTGCTAAGAAGAATGTGAAATAAAATAATGGCATTGTAATAAATAAGTTTTAATTTAAGCAATCGACATCAACTAATGTGGAAAACCATCTTCTGAACACCTATTTTAAGCTTCTCAGGTCGCATTGTTAAGATGGCTTGAACAGAAGCTGAGATTAGCAATATTAAATCCCATTGTTCATTTTTGAGAAAGTACGAGTATTTAAATTTGAGCATGCCATCGCTCATTGACGATGCAATTGTACTTAAAATAAAACGAGTACGTTCTTGTGCTCATTTTTAAGCACTTTTTTTACAGTGCATATATATATATCCAGGTGAAGTGATAATATTCTGATGCTATTCTTTCTGTGGTGTGAATGTAGCGGTTGGTTAGAAAACCATATAATTAAAAACCATCAGTTTCAAAACCTGATAGGTAAAAATGTGCGTAGCGATCGCAGTGCAGTAGACGGGCTATATATCATAGCTTGGCTGCAAAACCAGATATGTCCAAAATAATTTTTCTCTCTCAAAGTAATAATTACAAAGAGTTAAATTTTGGTTAAGACCTGTGTCTGTTTAATACCAATTTGTAAAACAAGGAGATAGAATTCTTCTAGAAATAATGCAGTTAAATAATTTTTTGTTTGTCTTGAAAAATGAGTCGAAAGTGTTTTATCTAGTTTTGAAACTAGAGTGCCTACTTATAAAATTACGAGTTAAATGTTATTGCAATATACGGAAATAATATCTATACAAGCTTTAAGGTTTACTCTTAAATTGCTGAATTCGACGAATTGCAAGTTACGTTTCTAAAGTTAATTAATTTTATACTTAAAATCTTATGTGGGGGAGGGGGGGGGGGAAGGAGGAGTCTGTATTTGTTTGTTGATATTTCAGATACTACACTGTTTAAAATAGGTACTCAAAAATAAGTAAAATGTACTCATTTTTTAGTACATTAGATGCTTATCATGGCTTCAAATACATAAATTTCAATTGTGAAACAGTAGTGTACTCAAAAATGAGTAGACGCTAGGCTGACTTCATTAACCACTTTTTATGAGTCGATAATTACAATCAAGAGTTACCGAGAATAGAACCAGCAACCTCCCGCACAGCAGTCCAGATCCTTATCCGTTGCATTACCAGGGTGACTTGAAGATGTTATAAACAGAAAAAAATGTTAAAAAGGTGTCCCAAAAGAATGGAAAATAATATAATTGAGTTGTAATAAATCAATTTACACTTAAGCAATCCACATCAAATAACGTGGAAAACCATCTTCTGAACAACGATTATAAATTCGTCAGGTCGATTTGTTAAAAGGCATTGAACAGAAGCTGAGATGAGCAATATTAAATCATATTACTGATTTTTTGAAAAAATACGATTACTTAAATTTGAGTACGTCATCGCTCATTTAAGATGCAATTGTACGTCAAATTCAAAAGTGTATTCGATAGAAAATTTATGCAGTCAGCTTTTTATAAAGTTTGTATACGTTTATTTTCTTTTAAAGTTATGTTACGGAATTAAAGTCTAATTCACTGCTGATGGCCATCATAAGGACATTGCTAAAAATAGGTACTTAAAAATAAGTGAAATGTACTCATTTTTTATTACTTTCGATGCTTATATATGCTCCGAATACATAAGTTTCATTTTTGAAAACAACATGTACTCAAAAATTAGTAAAATGAATTAAAAAAAAGCAGTTGCTTGCATATATAGGCTGCCTTCTAAATCACTTTCAACAATTACAACAATGACTTGTTGGGAATTGAACCCAATCCGTCTACCTGATGATGTCCACACCTAAGTCCAAGGCCATATCCGTTGTACCACCACAGCGACGTGAAGAAGTTATAAACAGAAGTATTCTTAAAAAGGCGTGGCAAAAGAATGGGAAGTAAGCTAATTGAGTTGTAATAACTCAATTTCCATTTAAGCAATCGACATAAGAAGTGATCTATCAATGAAGGAAGTTTACTGAACAATTACAGATTTAATCCTAAATAGACACGAACAAAGAAGATGTTGGACAAGGTTTAGGACTAATTCCAGTAGGATTAGTCAGAAGAATACTTATGTGTATTACCCTAATAAAGGTATTAGAGGAGGATTATTTCGTAAGACCAGTGAGTAAATCTGTTAGCATTATACTTGTGAAGTCATTGTTTCTTGTGTAGCGCTATACGCGGAATCAAACCTAGAGGGTGTGGTGTATGCTATGGCGATGCTTAAGCAATTTCTCTAGCCAGAGAATAAATGTCGGGCATTCGAAGATATGTCCACAATACCCCACTCTTAGTGAGTTTGGTGGGAGAACGAATGAATAGCACCCGTGAAGTATACCACGTGGGTTAAAAGAAGCTAGCTGTGAATAATGTGGCGGTTGAAGCTGTGTTCAGACCGACTCATCAATGTACACTGTTAAAAATTATTACGACCCTGCACCAAAATTTAGTACCCATTTAGCTGCAACCAACATTTGGTGCTTAGTTTCACCATTTTACGGACCTATCACGGATAACATTTAGTGGTGAAACGTTGCACCAAAACTCATATTTTCGCTTCATCATTTTATGGTAAAACATTGAACCAAAATACGCGTTTTCGATATCCCATATTATGGTGAAACGTTGGTATAATTTATTGGATGTTCTGGATGATTTGCTAGTATTTTAGTAGCGAAGCTGGCAATCTTCCTGCCGCAAGATCACTACTTTTTTTAAAACTTTTTTTGATCACCGCACGGGCTGGAACTAGCAATTCTCTGATTACCTATTGAACTCCTTTATCCACTAGGCAACCGGGCACATAATGCAAAAGGATTGAGGAGATTCACTAGTTTGTAGATTCAACGAAGATTTCGGTTGCAGTTTAGGAGACTGCACCATTTTTTGGTAAAAGCTGCGCTATTCTCAATCAAGGATTTTTGGTTCAACTAGAATGCACTGTAATACGGTGCAAGTTTCTGCAGTGCACCAATATATGGTGCAACGTTGAAATGAAATTTTTAACAGTGTAGCGCAGCACGTTTGTTAGACGATAGGAATCAAACCTGGGGCATTACGCATGCTAGGCTAATACCCTAACCACCGCGCTAAAGCAATTACTCGAGCCCGAGAGTAATAATCGCGACTTCGAAATGACCAGTGGCGGCGATTCGAAGGGGCAAGGGGGGGGGGCTGCTCCCGCACTTTTTTCGAATGTTGCCCCACACTTTTAATATTGCACTTTTTAAAAATAAAACATACCCCCTCCCTCCCCCATTTCTGCCGACAATGAACGCAAACTCATTCAACCCGTATGCAATTTTTGTACCACGTGGGGGCAATAGGAGTCATCCGCAACTGCAGTATTCGATTCCGCCGAAATAAATCACTACGGAACCATTTTATGGGGATAAATAGCATACCATCATGTAGAGGAAGGTGAGCCGCGTCCTCTCCCCACGCATTTCTTGTTTCCTCTGGATCTTGCCCCTCGCACTTTTATCACAGAATCGCCGCCACTGGAAATGACCACCACACTTGTTCAGAAACAAGTTATATACTCCATTGTATAGTGTTAGCGCGACATTAATTCATCTAACCAAACTCCACATATAACCATGCACCTCATCAAAGCGTAGTAAATAACAAATACACAGCAATGCCATTAAACTTGTACACTTCGCTTTGAATAACCCGTTCGCATTAATAATTCGCCCAAACACGCCTTTTCGCGCACCCATTGAACCAAATTTTCCCTATTTGCAAATTTTCCCTATTAGGCGTCCCTCATTTGTCAATGGGACTTGTCAAAGCGTTCCATTGATGGACTGCGTTGGCGCCCCCAGATTTAATTCAGTACAGGTGATTACTGGACTGACTTCGCCTGAGCTCCAGCATCGCGCTGATCTGAATCGGATAGTTTGAGCAGACCCAACAAATCCGAAACTAGAGTAATTGTCAGTGCGGATTATCTAGGTGGTTGGTTTGTTATAACTGGAAATAAATTTGGCTGGTGTAATAAATGTATGTATTAGAGTTGACATCAAATTCTGAACTGTTTATCAATAGCTATTAAATACGGATGCTTAGTTTGTCATTTGCTGGACGTATCTATGTTTTTGAAAGTTTTCAGAAGAGACACTTTATTGTCTGTGTTTCTTATAAAATGTCATCGGTTTTTGACTGAAATAACATATATCGTCGCCTCAGAGCAACAGTAAGACATAAATAAAACCTAATGAAAATGAGATTTCGGTCTTGCTAATATTACCAAATGTGGTGCCTTTATTTAGTGGAACACTCGGACATTTTTATGTCTGTTTTGAAGTTTCTGAACTACAGCCTTAGATAACTACAGCCTTATACGTATCTATGATTTTGAAAGTTTTCAGAACAGACACTTTATTGTCTGAGTTTCTTATAAAATGTCATTGGTTTTTGACTGAAATAACATATATCGTTGCCACAGAGCAACAGTAAGACATAAATAAAACCTAATGAAAATGAGATTTCGGTCTTGCTAATATTACCAAATGTGGTGCCTTTATTTAGTGGAACACTCGGACATTTTTATGTCTGTTTTGAAGTTTCTGAACTACAGCCTTAGATAACTACAGCCTTATACGTATCTATGATTTTGAAAGTTTTCAGAACAGACACTTTATTGTCTGAGTTTCTTATAAAATGTCATTGGTTTTTGACTGAAATAACATATATCGTTGCCACAGAGCAACAGTAAGACATAAACAAAACCTAACGAAAATGAGATTTCGGTCTTGCTAATATTACCAAATGTGCCTTTATTTAGTGGAACACTCAGACATTTTTATGTCTGCTTAGAAATCTCTGAACTACGGCCTTAGATATTCAGCATTGAAAAAACAGCAAATTTTAAAATCAATTTTATAGGCAACTCTGCTTTTGCTCATATCCCACTGTTGTTCTGCTGAAGCGGCGATATGTTGCGTATGTTTGGTTGTAGATAGAAACACAAATCCGAATTCTAATATATGTCAAATAATATTAAGTTTTGCATATACACGGTGTATGGTATAAATATATCTGAATCAGTAAAGGCTAAAATGGTTCCAAAAAATTTAAAATTGCTTTGGTTTTGGTTCACTGGTTGTCTGTTACGCAAATTTTTGCTAAACCGAAATTGTTCCCATTATTCCCAGGAACTCTATTGGCACGTCCACTCATTAATTCTACGATTGAATAGCACCCGTGAAGTTTATCACGTGGGTGAATATAACACATACATTCAAGTTCCCAATCAGGAGTAACCAACAGTACAACTGACTGAAATACCTCATAATGACTATAAAGTGCCCCTGAAAGTAGCTGAATTACAGAGGACATTAAAAACTGTCTTCTTAGATTCCTGTCGTGTTTAAGGAGTTATACAATGATTTTTATATATGGCCAACCACAGAAGTTGTGACTGAAGATGATTATGTAATAAATTGATTTTTTAACTAATGTATCTCACTTAAATGTTGATTTATGTATGTTTGGTCCGCGGTCTAAATCAGCTTGTAGATATTGAATTATTATATTATTTAAAATCGTTCCCCATTTTTGACGGAAATAAACTTCGTAAAAAAATAAATTTCGTCAGTTTGACGAAATATTTATTCGGAGCATATAACAGGCAATAACAAATGACAAAAAATTCGTCAATTATGAAAATGCATTCTTAACAGTGCTGTTTTCACAGTATATAATATAACAGTGCATAAAAAAATCTCTACTTTGGAATACATTTTTTTCCCTTCAAATTTACAGCATTGGGAGGGAGGACTTTTGAAATTGTCATGTAATGCAATAATTAAAAAAATATATATTTTTAAAAACAGGAATGTGCTGGAAATATAATCTAAACATTCCTGCAGTGAAAAAAAACCTACATATTCGTTATCTTGCTTAACCGCTAGAGGAATAAATATGGATTTTTATTTAAATATTAATATTAATTTTATAACGATATGTCGCTTTAATTACCACTGACTAGAAAATTCGGGAATATAACATAACCCGAAAGAGATACAGACAATATGGCGACATCTTCAGCCAAAAATATAACAGCATCTAACTGAATCATCCTTAATACATATTCATCAGTTTCATTAGCAATTACTTTATTCTTTATAGAACTTTGTGTCCTTATTCAGATATAAAACGAAGTCTAAATTTATACTGACTATAGACAATGTACTTTGCTTTATACCCTGAATATATTTCCCCATTTGTCGCCCTTTTTCTCAGAACTTTTATTTGACAAGTAAGAATATTTCATTTTTATTGGAATACGTGATACCTGCAAATGGCTCTCTACAGGAAACGAATTAAGACGAATAACTGAATTGCGTGCCTCAATAGTTTTCGAATGACATGGACTCCAGGACTAAGCCTCAATATTATTTTAGGTTACTTCTATTTAAGCACTGGATACCGTTACAATGACAATTGTGGTATTAATTATTCAAAAATGTGCTTAATTCTTTGTTGCTTTTAATGTAAGCTGCTCTACATCAAAGATAATGCTAAGAAATAGCGTTTTTGAGATATGTTTTAGCTTTACTAAAAACGTTTTACTTTATTTGTGGTTGAACTGTTCAAAATGTGTACTCGAAAATAAGTAAAATGCACTCCTTTTTGAGTGCATTCGATGCTTATGATGGCTCTGAATACATAAGTTTCTATTTTTAAAAAGGCATGTACTAAAAAAAAAGTACAATGAATAAAAAGAGTAGATGCTAGCCTATATAGGCTGCCTTCATAAACTACTTTCAATAAATATCAACAATTACAACTTAGACTTACTGGGAATTGAACCCAGATACCCAGTGTCTTATCCGTTAAAATTACTAGGGCAACATGAAGATGTTATTAAACAAGAAATGTTAAAACTCTGTGCCAAAAGAAGGGGAAGTAAGATAATTGAATTGTTGAAACTCAGTTTCCATTTAAACAATCGACATTAAACAATGTGGAAAACCATCTTATGAACAACTATTTTAAATTTGTCAGGTTCCTTTGTTAAGACGGCTGGAACCAAAGTTGAGATTAGCGATATTGAATAACACTGCTCATTTTTGAGAAAGCACGGTTGATTACATTTGAGTACGTCATCGCTCATTTACGATGCAATTGTACTCAAAGAAGCACAAGTAGGTTTAGGTTATTATTTTTAAGTAAATTTTTTGTACTTTTAAGTACACGAAGATGCTTAATAAAAAAGAAATAAACAACAAAAAATGAATGAACATAAATAACATATTACTGGCCATAATTAAAATAAATTTTAATTCAGACCCTCCTTAAATTTATCTTCAAATTCTCAATTCCAAACTCCAATTTAAATGCATTTCTGCAAAGATATAAACTAATAAATGTATATATTTCCATTAAAAAAAGTCTTACACAAAATATTCAGAAATAAATTGATTTTTGAATTCACACAGTTTCAAACGTTGAATTGAAATCCAATTTATTCCACAAGCACTTATTTTCGGCAGAAATATTCATTTTTTTTCGCACAGCAAATTTCTTTCCCCTTCTCAGACAAAAAAAAAAGCATATTATTTTCTGGAAGTGTTTTAAATTGGTAAATTCACCAAAGTTTTGGATGAAGGTATTTATTCATGGAAATTTTAGGGTAATTTTACGCAATTGGAAACTATTTTCTTTTATTCGTTTTAAAACTTTTTTTAATGCAGTTATTTTGTATGCAAGAAATAAAATGTGTCTCTTCCGTATTTTACCATTAATTTTAGCTTGAGAAAATAAAAACGATCATCGTCAAATGTTGAGAAAGTCCGTTTCTAAAAGGCGTGCATTGATACATTTAATCAAAATTATTTTAAGTTCATCAATAATTTAAAAATATTTCATATTTAACCAGAGGATGGCAGAAGCGGTAGAGTACTGGATCCATAATCAGAATGTTACCAATTTCATCTGTCGAGTAAATAGGATTGAGCTTAAAATCTAAATGTTTTTACTAATTTTTTTTATAATATTAGATTTTACGTTAAAAGTTACTTTACACTAATTTAATTAAAAACCATTCAAATTTAAATAATTAAAAAAAATTAAACCAATTTAAGAATTTTTCATCAGCAATTAAATATTTATAAAGCGATTAAATTGCTTTTGTAAAGAACAAAATATCTTGAATTTATGCTGATATCGTATTCAATATCTTTTTATGTCAAAAACAAGTTATTTTGTTTGATCAAGCGTCTGTAACTAAGTTGAATTATTAATGTTTTAATTTACGTAGGAGATGAATTTGGACGTTTTAATAAATATTTATTGTTTTCAATACCAACGTCATCAATATTATAGTGAAATATTCGGTAATCACAGGTTAATTTAACAATGCTATTTATTGATTATATTTCTTTGACTTCAAATAAAATATATTAAAGTATTGGTTCGTAAACACTGTTTCAGTTGGAACTCAATGCCATGGAAATTTAGTACTTATAGCTTTAAATAATATTGGAGCTTTGAAGCTTTCTATGTTACAAATATATTTTATTTTCAAATTGATTTTGGGGAAAACAATTAATCTGTATTATGAACAAATAACTGAGTAGTAGTACGAAGGTTTCCAATTTGATATTTTGTGATAAAATATATTTATCCTCTTTTTATTATTTTATTATGATTATAATTCAAAATAGATTTTTTTAAACTTTTAAGTGACTTGTTTAACGATTATTACATAGGTTCGATTTTGTTAACTGTATTGTGTTTTATTTTTTAAAATGGATATATTTTTCACGTAGAAATCTCAATTTATTTTTATCGTGAAATACAATGATTTCTTTTATCAAAAAATTTATTTATAACTCAAGGATTGTACTTTTTTGGTCATTGATAAAAATTTGGCTACAGAATCGGAATTTTTATTGTAGTAGAAATAAACTTAAAAAAACTATATAAATATAATTTAAACAAACATTGTAGCCAATTAGTATTGAAAATATATAAGAAATAGTTCTTGATGAGTATATTTGTGAGAAGATTTTGGTAAAAAAAAGAGCAACCCTGTAACAGAAAGGCGCCTCATAAATGATAGTTTTCTTAACTTTTTTTATGTTGTCAATTAATTTAGATATATACTCAAAGCTAGTAATTAAAAATATATTGATTTAAGTGCATTTTTATTAGTTTAAAATGACAAAGTTTAGTTATTTAATTTAGCAATATAAACTAAAAATAAGCTTTATAAGTAAACAAATTATGGAAGGAGGGCAAGATATACAAAAGAAAAATAAACTGTCGGCGTAAGAGTAAAGCCAAGCATATTTAAACTAAAAATTTAGTAGTCATTGTTGGAGCCGAAATCCAAGGTCAATGTTTTTTCCTCCTACCCTTAGTACCAAGATAATTCTAATTGAGAAGTTTTATCGGTTAGATTTCGTTGCCAACAACGGCTACTATTTCTTTCTTTTAAATATACGTGGTGTGACTTTTAAACCGACGAAACACTCTTTATCTCCCCCCCCCCCCGCCTATATGACACTGACCACACAAAATAAAGAAGCCCCATGGAACTCCCAAATTTGGCGTCAAACTTTGACTTGTCTAGCTTAGTTTTTCTCGCAGAAAAGCAGTATACAGTTATACCCATCGATGTTTAACCCTGAATCAATAAAAAAGTTACAAGCATTAATATCACTACATTGCACTAAGTAAAAATAATAGTGCCAATACCAAAATCAATACGGCTAAAACACACGTTGCATTATGCGATGTTCATTTATCATTCTTAAGACGCACGTCACCAAGAGCTGACCAATCCACTCGGATTTCAGGTCACAACAGGCGTTGTTAATCTCCGCGTCGAGGCGAATCCTGTTCTCCCTCGTCATTAATCATCCAATCATATTCTGACAGAGTTCGTCGTGATTTACTGACAGCCCAGGGCTCGAACAACAATGCACCGCGGCCATCACCTGCTCAGAACCAGGACAGCCATTTTGAAAATTTCGAAAACCGCCAAAATGGACAAATAAGTACGCCAATCAATAATATAAATTCACACCTTGGCGGCTAAAGTATGAGACCTAAGGTGAAAAGGTCCCTGTCACTTTTTTTAATCCTGACCCCACAAATTGTAAAATATTTTAGTAAGTAATTTAAGGTGAAAATAGTTGAATTTATTAAAATAAATTTTTTTTATTAGTTACATTAAATATTTCTAATATTTTTTCCTGATTTCCATACATTATTCATTATTGTCAATAACATTTTTACTTCATTCTTCACTTAGTCTCAATATATTTTTATTTTCAATTATTTGTTTAAATTAGGATTAGTTGTCAGTTTTATTATGTTTGCAAACGTACAAGAAAGTATTAAATTTTTACCATTGTTTATTCTTATGAGCTATTCAATTACACAGTTATGCATTTATTATTTGAGCCCCCTCACTTTTTCATATTCACGAGCCGCCACTGATTCAACATATTGTTTAATTTTAGTAATGCTTTATTGTTTTAAATATCAGTAAGGGATGGTATACATGGAAGAGGTTTTCACGCTCAGAGGATTATTGGAAGTCATTCTGATAGTTGAAATGCGAAATGTTATTAAATCATTCTTGATAAAGAAATATCCATAGGTTTGTTTGACTTGTTGGAATATGTTAGTAAACGTTTTCTGAGGTCCCCGTTCCCAGCAAAAAAGTCAGGATGAAAAATTCGTCAAATTTGGGAAATTGAAGGTTTTATGTAGGAAAACTTCAAATGTTTTTAAGGTTATATAGCAACTTCCTAAAAAATTCCGTTTTTTTTTTCAATTTATTTTTAAAACCTGTAAAAAATCTTACAGATTAAAAAAAAAAAAACTTCAATTTTGAATTATTGACATTATTGAACGGAAAATGCAGATTTTTCAAAGGTTTTATGCAAAAAAATTAAAAAACTAAAAAAAAAAAAAAAAAAAATCTGCAGTTTTTTCTTCCAAATTCTTTTTTGAAACCTGCAAAAAAACTTCAATTTTACAATTTTGAGAACGTTTTTATGCTGACTTTATTTACTGGGTTAATACCGCCTACGTCGCCAAAAAGTAGCGATTTTCGCCATTCAACGCCATTCAACTGATCACAACAGCGCATGCGCACTACACCAACCCATCACGCAAATGAATTCATTTTCAGGCATGGTCAGAATTTAATTTCCCAGCACCATCCATCTCCTGGGCACTGCGGTAATCAAAAATAGTTTTCACCCAACTCAAGGATGTTCTAATCTTTCTTTTTCTTCAGAAGATACTCTCAGGAACCGGAGATATTTTATCACGGGAGTGAACTTAAGCCCAGGTGATTAATAGTTCTCATGGAATTGTTCCATTATTCCGAAGATCGTGTAATGCGAAGCGCATATTTAATTTGGCAAATGATAGATCTCAGATGTGCCAGTCATTAACTAACGGATATATCGTTTGAGGAGTCTTCTTGGCGAGGAACAGATGGCACGATTTACAAGAAGTAATAGTTAATTTCTCTCGTTGAATTATCGTATGACATGTATACTTACCATAAGGTTTATGGGAAGTTTCAGAATTTTAATACGTTGCCTTGTTCCTAAATGATAATAAGTTGTGTTTTAATCGTATTGTAAAAAGAAGATGCTTAAAAATGAGTACGTGAATGTACTCATTTTTCATTGAGTACAGTTGCATCGTAAATGAGCGATGGTGTACTCAAATTTAAGCACTCGTACTTTCGTAAAAATTAAGCAGTGTGATTTAATATTGCCAATCCTAGCTGCTGTTCAAGCCATCTTAACAAAGCGGCATGACGCACTTAAAATAGTTGTTCATAAGATGTTTTGCTACATTATTTGATGGCGATTGCTTAAATTGAAACTGAGTTATTACATCTCAATAATCTTACTTCCCATTTTGTTGTCGCTCCTTTTTAACGTTACTGTTTATAACTTATTCACGTTGCCCTGGTAGCTTAATGAATAAGGCTCTGGACAGCGGTGCCTATAGACCTGGGTTCGATACCCGGCAAGTTTTGGTTGTAATTGTCTATATTTGTTAGGTTACGAACTTAAAATGCGTTTTCGAGAACAATTAAAACTCAAATCTGCAAAAATTACATGTCTGTAGTATATACTTTGACACTTTTTTTTTTTTTTTTTTTTTGAAATATTGAAAATTGGAGGAGGAGTAGTGTTTTTTTTAAAAAAAGTCAATTCAAACTTAAAAAAAAAGCAAAAAAAAAAAACCATATATTTTTTTTTAAAGTTATTTTTTTTCTTTGATTATTGTTCAGAAAAATATGTTCTAATAATTTAAAAAAAAGGTATTTCTGAATTCATTAATAAAAAAATTGGATTTGGGGCCCGGGTCCCCCTTAAAATAGTAACGTAGTGTTCATATCCTGATATCCCATATATAGCTAGCTTTCAACAACACAACATGTATAATAACTATGTCAAACATATACCTTCCATTATATGCACTCAGGTAAAAATGTCAGGGCGTCAGCTACGATTAACAGACAACTAATAATTACGGAATCGTATAAGAACCCATAATAATTTCTTCATAAATCAAACTTACAAACAAGGACTCGAAATATTTTCATCCGGTTCTTTGGACGCCCCGGAAACTGAGTACCTTAAAGTTTTACTAAACATTTCAACTCATTTTTGTGCCAATATGGCAACACTTCAATTCTTTCGTTTCCATGGCGACAGGAAACGACTGCGAGTGAACTTTAAATGAATTGTTTGCTGTCTCCTAGGTGATTGAAATCAAAATTGTTTCGTACAGGTTAAAAATGGAATTAATGTTTTTTTTTACTCAAGAGAAACTTTGTTCTTTGGTAGAGATATGTTTTGGACAAACTTTAACAAGGACTCTTAACAAAGCCTAGAATAGTGATAGGTACTATTTTAATCGACTGAACAGCGCGCCAACCCAAATTCTAAAATAAACCCGCCAGAAATTTTAAATTAAAACCGCCAAATCGAGCGCCAAGTCGAGAGGTTATCAATTTGACTGTTATGTATATTTTTTTATGTATGTTCGCGCAGATAACTTTGGATAACTCACGAAACACAATTATTTTTTAGTAAAAAAAACGAATTTTGCTTTAGTATGTAATGTAATTTAATGAATTTTAAAACAATATCATTCATCGATAAGAAACTATAAAATAATTTTTTTCCAAAGCAATCTGGACCCGGATAATTGACGATCTGCTTTTTGTTTGACTAGAGTTCGGATAATTGGAATTCTACTGTATTCACACACTGGTTTTTGGACGAAAGTTTAGGGAACCAACCTTCGAGCATGGATCCTTCATAGTAGAGAAAACATAATATTATAATCTCGCTAACATCAAAGTGAGGCCAACATGTATGGCCTCAGACACGTGGTTAAATACGTCATTCCATTCATAAATTTTCACTGTTACACATTTCTCAATTCATCAGCCCATTGCGAGTATTTTTTAATTCATAATTTTGAAAAGAAGTCACGTGTTTGAGGCCATTTGGTCTGAGATGTTGGTTTCGCGATTATGACGTTAGATTACGGCCTCAGACACGTGGTTAATTACGTCATTCCATTCATAAATTTTCACTGTTACACCTTTCTCAATTCATCAGCCAATCCCGAGTATTTTTTAATTCATAATTTTGAAAAGAAGTCACGTGTTTGAGGCCATTTGGTCTGAGATGTTGGTTTCGCGATTATGACGTCATATTCGCTCTACTACAGTACATTCATGCTCGAAGGAACCAACTACCAGATCAGGCCGCGTCCTTCTAATCTTAAAAGTCGTTCAAAATTACAACACATTGTTTCAACGACTTTCTTTTCGAATAAATCCACCTTTAAAAGCTGATTGCACAATTCTACTACGACGCTAATTGAAGCGACACAAAACCAAATGCATTGTACATTTTTATTTCCCTACATTTAAAAAAAAAAGCATTTAACTTAAAATATGTCACATTCTAAAAGCCACTGTCCAAAATAAACTCCCCAAATTTACTGTTTGAAAAAGAGCCCTCCTTTCTTCTTGAAATTTCTTATATTTCAATCTTTTTTTTTAAGTTAAAGAAATGCATGGCCGATGATGCGTTCAAGCCCCGCACCGCATTTCTTTTGATGAGTGAGGCTGTCAAGGGAAGCTGTTCTTAAAAATGACTGGAACTTAAAGAAAGTATTGTGTACGCGATAGGGGACTTTTTCATCATCAAAAAGCCATTTTTTTGTCGCACAGATTGCCATCGTTGAATGCGCTTCTTTTTCTGTTTGATGTATTGAAGTTTGAATGGTAGAATTGGATCAGTTTTCAAAACATTTTTTTTTGTATAAACATTTTTCGGATAATTCCCAGTAATCGCCAAATGGTTGGCAGTTGGGGGGATTTTCTTGCCGTTTAGTAAATTGCCTCCTTTCAACTTGGTGGTTAAATCATTGAGGCAGCTTAAATGACATTTAGTGCATTCAAGTTATAAATTTAAAACGTACAAAATCCAAATCCTTAATGTATGGACTTACGCATTCTTCACTTACCAACTTTGGTAAGTACACTGGTAAATATAGGTTCTCAAAAATAAGTAAATTATACTCATTTTTGAGTACATTCGATGCTTATCATAGCATCGAATACATGTTTCATTTTTGAAAAAGATATGTACTCAAATATGAGTAAAATGAGTAAAGATGATTAAAAACAGCAGTTGCTTGCCTACATAGGCTGCTTTCATAAAATACTTTCAATAAATATCGCCAATTACAACTGAAACTTACCGGGAACCACAGTCCAGTTCCTTTTCCGTTGTACTACTAGGGTGATGTGAAGATGTTATAAACAGAAGGAATGTTAAAAAAGTGTGTCAAAAGAATGGAAATTAAGATAATTCAGTTGTAATTACTCAGTTTCCATTGAAGCAATCGACATCGAATAAGATGAAAATCCATCTTCTGAACAACTATTTTCAGTTTGTGAGGTCACTTTCTTAAGATGGTTTGAACAGTAGCTGGGATTAGCGATGTTAATCACGCTGATCATTTTTGAGAAAGTGCGATTATTTAAATTGGAGTACGTCATCGCGCAATTACAATGCAATTGTACTCAAAGTAAAACGAATAGGTCCATGGGCTCATTTTTAAGTACCTTTTTTACAGTATAACATCAACAACACATGCATAAACTGGACTTGTGGTGTTACTGTAAAGAATGTAAAGGTGTTACTGTAAAGAATGTTAATATTGACAATCTTAAAATCTTTTAGTTATTAAAGTAAAACTATTTCTTTTCTTCGGTTTCGAACTTTCTAAAAACAAATTAATAAATAGATTTAATTGTAGAATAAAATCATATTCGGAAGGGTATGATTATTACTTATAGTATTAAGGGAACCTTTGTTTAATTTTTAAAAAACTTTCCATTATTATTCAATCTTATTAAAAATAAATAAACCTTTCTTTTAAATCGGTAAAAATAAAAGCGTTATTTACTTAAATAAACGATTCCATAATTTCATAGTATAAGCACCCAGCGCTTTTATTTTTAGTCCTTATAATTCCTACATTTTCTCCTTTAGATCATATTTCAATCTAAATCATATAACTTGTATAAGTGTTATTATACATAACCAAGTATCATATTCTACTTTTACATTGCGCACTTAAATGCCATGCTATTAAAAGTAAAGCAATGCTCTCCCAAATATAATATAGCAGATCGAAAAAGTCTCGCACTGCCTACAAAGCATCGTTATTTCCATTTTCTAAAGCACCAGCGCAAATTATACTCGAAAAGAATTCTTACAGAAAGTTCGCTAGTTTCTTTGTGCTCAAATTCATTTTTATGCCCGAACCAGACAATGGCAAGGTTGTTCTCCAGATCCTTACAAATTTAGCGCCATTAGTTGAAAACCGTAATTGCATTTCAGGATGGAGACACGGAGAAACAGTGTAAGAAAGAACAATTATTTTGTTCCCGATCTAGGTTAGGATAGAATTTGGTTAGACTTTGTGTTCGTCGTTAAATTGTATAAATGTAGAATGGAAAGAAGATTTTTGACTTTGCTGTTTAGAATGTTCTCAGAAAATTTTAAAAGTTTAGAATGTTCTTTCTCGAGTATAAGTGAGTTGATTTCATTTGTACAATTAAATAAATTTTATTCGATTATGGTATTTTCGGTCATAAGCTGACAAAACAATTGACATACTAGGTTTGAATTCGGGTAACAGGAGCATGACATACTCAAATGTAAGTAACCCTACTTACTCAAAAAGTAGGAATGGTATTTAATATTGCTAATCGCATCTTCTATTCAAGCGATCTTAATAAATCCTGAACATTTTAAATAAGAGTTCAGAAGAGGGTTTTTCCCATTATTTGATGTCGATTGCGTAAATAGAAAATGAGTTATTACAATTAAACTATCTTACTTCGCGTTCTTTTGGTACACCTTTTTAACTATTATTCTGCTTATAACTTCTTAATTACGGCCCGGTAGTTAACGAATAAGGCACTGAACTGGAGGATCTGTGTTCGATTCCCGGTGACTTTCTTTGTTGTAATTGTCGATATTTATTGAAACAGATTTATAAAAGTAGCCTATGTATGCAAGCATATGCTCTTTGTATTTAGTTTTGTTTGAGTGCATGGCTTTTTAAAAATTGAAACTCCTGTATTCAAAGCTATGACAAGCATCGAATATAATAAAAAATAAGTACACAACCTATTTTCAAATAATTTTTAATAGTCTGCACAATAATTTTTTTATCCAATATACTAAAATATATATTTATAGGTTGCTCTTCTTGTAAAGTAGAAAATACAACAAAACAAAATGAAGAACTCTACAATGTGAATTTTAATATAAAAAAAATAACTTACCATTACTAGAAAAGTCTATTAAAGTAAATTTTATTAAAGTAAAAACCGAAGTACCTTTGTAAATGTCATGGGTAAGTTAATACAATTCAGCAAGCTTTTCAAGCGGAACCGAAATCTACCCATGTCAGTTAATGAAACTTTATGTAAATCAAATGCAAATATTCCCATAACTGAAGTATTGAAATTCCCTGAGTTTCCATTTAAAATATTCATCAGACTTTTGCCGAAAGACGGGTTTGAAATCTTTGAATTATGAAAATAAGAACTGTTTCTTTAGAAAATTTCTTTTATGGGTATTTGGATTTAATATTAGTTTGTATGAAATGTGGATGGAGACTAGAAAAAATAAGATTGTGTCAGAGTTTTCTTAAAAAGTATGTGTAATCGATTCAGGAAAAAGTAACTGTTTATAAGATAGAATATAAGATATATATATATATATATATATATATATATATATAAGATAGAAATGTGTTTGTTTACAGTATTGTCAAGAGAGATGGAAGAACTACGTTATTATTGCAATTGGAAACATGACAATGTTATAAAACATCTTATTTGAAATTAAATTCATTTCTATGGATATTAAAAAAGTCAAACTTGTATTATTGAGATATTTTTCATAGCTTATAATCTTTGTTGCATTTATTCGTTATTTGTATTAAAAACTTATTTTCACAAATAATTAATGTAATATATTATTATATTCACAAATAACAATTTTTTATTAAAAAAAACAATGGAGCTGATTTTTTTTGCACCTAACACTGGAATTCTGTGGTTAGGCTTAGCAATAAAATCCTTACAGATACTTCTCCGAAATTATCAATGCGATTGTGAACTTCAAACAGCAAAAAATATTCGTTTCGTGTAAGGATTGCATAATAAACTGCATATAAATATAGTCTAACTCTGAATTACAACCTTTAACGGAATTTCGTTTGTGTAACATCTCTTTTAGCTAGTTCAACAAACAAAAAACTTGAAATAAACGAGTTTGCAACACCAAAAGTGGAATAAATACGCGACCCTATTTTGATCTAATTCGGTGCTAAAACAAGACAGCTCCTGGAGAGGTTCTTTTCTTGCACCGTATGAGGCAACAGTCCAACTTCTTTCAGCAATAAATAGTGTATTTTTTTTCTCTATAGGAATATATGAAAAAGTGTATATCAGAAACAAGTGGAGCTATCTTGTTCTTCCACCCACGCCTTTACTTCCAATTGCTTTATTATAATAAAGGTGTTAACTGTTTTAGACTTACCTTAGGAAAAGTCGGACTTTATCCTTGATGCGTGAATTTTCATTTAGTGAAATCCAAAATCGTCGGCAGAGAAATACATTATTATGAGTTGTTCTGATCCTTCTGTTCTAAGAGATTCCTGGAAATATAAAGAGTCATATATAAAAATCGCACTTTAATTAACAATATATTGAAGCGCTTTTGTAATGAAAAATTTCAATGTCTTTTTTGTCGAATTTTAAATTTAACGAAAAAGAACACTTGACGGGTGAGAAGTGAAGGGGAACAAGTGACAATTTCATCCTTGTGTGACAATGCAGTTTAAAGTTAAATCCCTTTGATAAATTCCCTGAAACATTTAAGTCTGTATAATGCTGTTCTGCTGTATATCCTTTGAATATTCATCAATATGCTTTTGTAACAAATAAATTCCGTATTCATGTTATCATTGTATAATGATTGATACTTCTGTCACCTGTAACTCTTGGCTTCCAAAAGTGAATAAGTAGTAGTTATAAATAATAATGCATAATGCTAGCAAGAAGTTTATTGTACATATTATTGATTTTGTCCTAATTATGCATAGTCGAAGTCAAAAATAAGATCGTTTAGTGCACATAAAGTACAAAAGTACAAGTGTCTCTAAACAAACTCAGCTGATTCTTGAAGTAGTTGATTCTTACGTCAGCAGATCAAAACACATGAGAGACAGTTACTTGTACCTCTTGGCCACCAACATTTCAGACGTATTAATTATTCATAACTCATATATATATATATATATATATATATCACCCCAAATTTCGCAATTAAATTTTAACCTGATTATAAATGTCATATTTATTTAGAACTTGACATACTTATGTAATACCGATTACAGTATTATTGTTAGTCGTACTAAGTAATTACCGGCGTGAAGAACGGTTGTTTTCGCATTTTTAAGTTTCTACAAACGTCACTGATTAATAACCAATACACACTTATTAATAACCAATACACACTTATTAATAACCAATACACACTTATTAATAACCAATACACACTTATTAATAACCAATACACACTTATTAATAACCAATACACACTTATTAATAACCAATATACAGTTATTAATAACCAATACATACTTATTAATATAACCAATACACACTTATTAATAACCAATATGCACTTATTAATAACCAATACACACTTATTAATAACCAATACACACTTATTAATAACCAATACACACTTATTAATAACCAATATGCACTTATTAATAACCAATACACACTTGTTAATGACCAATACATGATTTTCGATTTTTAAAAAGACCTACTCAAAAATGAGTACAATGAGTAGATGCTTGCCTTCATTAGGTTGACTTCAATAATCACTTTTAATAAATATCAACAATGCCAACAAAGTCTAAGCGGGAATCGAACCCAGATCCTCAACACCTTATTTCAATGCCTTATCCGTTAAACTTTCGGGCGACTTTAAGAAGTTATAAACAGGAAAAATTTTAAAAAATATGCGAAGGAAGAAGTCCAGAAGGGTTGAGAATGGGAAGTAAGATAATTGAGAAGTAGTAACATATTTTCAATTTAATCAATCGACATCAAATAATAAGGAAAACCATCTTCTGAACTGCTATTTAATAATCGTCAATTTCATAAAAAATTCTAGAATACATGCTAAGATTAGCAATATCAAATTACATCGCTACTTTTTGAGAAAGTATGGTTACTTGAATTTGAGTACATCAAACGACCGTTTATCATACAATTATACTTAAAAAAAGGAGTAGAGTTAATACTCATTTTCAGTACCTTTTTTAGTGTGTAAGTCATTTAAAACCCTTTTAATATTTAAAGCCCCAAGGCCCTCTAAACTCGTCTAAAGCATTTTAAAGGCAATATTTTATACAAAATATTGCCTTAGACAATATCTTAGCTCTTCCCATAGAGCAATCAATGTAAAATACAAAAGGTAGAAAGAGCACTCTTGCCTAAATGCATTACAGGCCAACTTTGTTAAAAGGGCTTCCAATTGCAAAATGCAGAGGAGAAAAAATATGATGAATCACATATAAAATAAGTTTTAGCCGCATAAAAACTTGTTCCATCACTTTAAGTCAAAAGCGCATGTTCTGCAAAATTTCCTTCAGTGTGGAGCTCCCAATACATCAATACATTTCTGGGTAGCCAAAAGATTATTATTAGAAACGTTTTACTTTTTTTGGAGGGTTGGCAGGAATTTTTTTGGAGAATGTTTTCGCTACGTCATTTCATTTTTCATAGGCATGTCTCATACAATTTGATATTTTGCTGGTCTCTTTTTTTTTAAAAATGGAAAGGGATTTGGGGCGAAGGGGAATTGAAATTGGGAAAGCTTTGAATTTGAATTTTTGTAGTTTACCACAAACTTTTACGGTTTTGTGATTGGGGGGGAACATTCTTCTGATTTCGGTAAGATTGCGATTTCTTATGGATTTAAATTATCATGGAATTTCGGCAGGAAGTCTCATATTTGTTGTATTTTCGTGTCCACAGGTTTTATATATATGTCTTCAATGAAACGATTGCTTTGAAATTGAATTTAGACAATGTGTTTCAAGGCATAACTAGAATAAATTAAGTTGATAAAAATAACAAGTAGATTTGCGAGATATGAAGAACGTACATGTAAAATTGAACATTTCAAAAATATAAAGAACATTATGATTTATAACACTGTGATGATATTACATATTATTTATATTATTTATATACGTTTTTTCAAAAACAAAACAAAAAAAAACCCCGTTGATATAGAACGATTTGTCACTGGTCCGTGAAATTCTCTTTCCTTTGATACCTCATATGTTCACATTCGTTGCATCTAAGGGGCGTAAATGGGATCTTTACTATAGAAATAATATATACTAGTACGCTAATTATTGTATGAATCCCCCCCCCCTATATACACACCCATTCTGGTGAAATATATTAGCGAATCTTTTATGGTCAAAACACCAAAAAAGTTTAATGGTATGTTCATAAATGGCATCCTTATTAATGACTTGTTTAAAAATAAAATCGTTAAAATGAATTATTTTAAACGCATTTAAAAAACACGTTGACATTCATGAGATAAAAGTATGATTCGTCATTGCTCAACGAAATTCTTTTTCTTTTGATACCTCATTTGTTACGATCCGTTACCTCTAAGGGACGTAAAAGGGATCTTTCCTACAGAATATGATGATTATTAGTCAGTTTGTACTTCATAAGCAATATAAAACACTAATTCTCTTCACCAAACCTAATTAAAAAATATATAATACTATTAATTTTAAAATTTCAAATTTTAATTTAAAAATGTCTGTACGGTCTGGGCGGATGTTATGGTTACAATGTAATATGTAAGGGTAATTATAAACCCAAGTTTAAAAATGATAGGTAATTTTTTTTTATTTTTCCGTCTAAAAAATTTGCGCTTTTTGGAGAATGCCCCACATGTTCTCCATGTTAATCCTATGAAAATGTTTTAAAAAATGGTTATTTTGGCAGTTGGAGTTCGAATTTTTAAAAATCCTTTTTTAGTGCACCCCTCTGTATATTCCAAAACTAATGTTGCTACTTTGGCGTAATAAACTACTTGGCTACACTCGGTATCGAACCACGGAACTTCTGCTTGAGACGCCGATACTCTACCAGTCAGGCCAAAGTGACCAGACCAGCCTCAGCAGGAGTATCGGGTATATGAAGTGAACCCCACACTACTAACATCGAAAAAATGGTTTTACACCCCCTTAAATACGTTCGATCGGAACAAAAATAGCTTACTTTTCCTATTTAAGGTATAAGTAACAAATTTGCCTAATTTCTTCTTCATAGGCATATGGGAAGTTGGAGAATTAGTGATGAGTGAGTGAGTGGGGTTTTCGCATTTATATATATAATATTTCATACAATTGTCTATTTTATAACCAGTTTGGGGACAAGTTATTATAACCCCTCGGTTCCATTGGCTCCATTAGGAACTGATCGATGGCGGTCGAAACGACCATTCTTCGTGTAAGGCCTATAAAAGAAAACAACGACCCGAATAGAAATGGCAGCCACGTAATGTTTGCCCCTTCGAACCGATATGGCATACTGATGGTCCAGAAATGGGCCAGAAGAGGTTATAGAATGTTGGTATTATCGGGGAGTGGTTGTTTGGTAGAACAATCGACCACCCGACAGGAACTTTCAGAAAACGCATTTTTATTCATATTTCAAAGATAATGCTTGACCTCATAGAAGTGTGCATTTGTTTTATGTAAATATTTTAAGAGCAGAGGAATTTCGTTTTAGAAGTCATTGATCAGAAATTGATTGTTTTGTGTATTTTAAGTACACTATTTAAAATAGGTGCTCGTAAATAAGTAAAATGTGGTAATTTTTAAGTGCAGTCGACGCTTATTATGGCTCCGATTATATGTTTCAATTTTGAAAAAGAGATGTTCTCAAAAATGAGTACAGTGAAATTAAAAGAGTAGATATTTGCCTACATAGGCTACCTTCATAAAGCACTTTCAATAAATATCGACAATTACAACTAAGATCTACTTGGAATCGAACTAAGATCCTCAGCACCGGAACCCAATGCCTTATCCGTTAAACTACCAGGGCTACTTGAGAAGTTATAAACAGAAGAAATGATAAAAAGGTGTGTTAAAGGTAATATAATTGAGTTATAGTAACTCAGTTTGTATTTAGGCAATCGAAATAAAATAATGTGAGAAACCATCTTCTGAACTTTTATTTTAAATGTTTCAGGTTGTTTTGCTAAAATGGCTAGAATAGAAGCTGAGATTAGCAATATTAAATCACACTGCTTATTTTTGAGAAAATACAATTACTTTAATTTGAGTGCATCATCGCTTATTTACGATGCAATTGTACTCAAAGAAAAATAACCTTCTTACAGGGTCGTCCTAATTATAAAAATTTAAACTGTAATTCAAATATTTAAGTTTATTTAGATATCAACCTTGCAAAAATATAATAATTTTGTTTAAAAAATTAAAAATATTAACCATTGAAGAATGGTACAACTGTTTTATGTGCGGAAAGTTTTTTTTTCTTGCAATTTTACGCTGCATGGATTTTTAAAAAAATATTTTAAAACTATCGCATAAATTCCAAGAAGTTCAATTTTAAGATTTTTTTTTGTTTGGGACTTTAAATTTGAATAAGTACGAATAATTTTTTTATTTATTTTATATTATAATTTTCATACGAGCCTCTAAAGAAACATCTGAAAAGACAGATTAAAAAATATATTTACAGCTGTTTTCAAGAATTACTTAAACAATAAAAGTTTTACTTCGTAATGCTAGATTTTGACCTTATTCTTTTAAAAATAAACTACTCCTCATAGAAGTAATTCGAATGCCAATTTATAGTATACACATATTTACAATATGCTTAAACATTAAAAAATTTCTCCGATAATAATAAAAAAAGGCTTAGCCCTTTGAAAAACTTAATATCAAAGAAAACCGAACACAGAGTTTTTTTTTTAAATTTTCGTTAACTGAAAATATACCTGTGAATCCAGCACAAAATATCAAATAACTTATTAAAAAACATAGATACAGTTCTAGAATTTCGCAAGCATATTTAGAAGATTCCAATTCATAATATTAGTGAATAAAAAAAATCTGGAATTTCACAATTGTTTGGGTATTGTGATTTTCTAAAACTATATTTATCTATAACCTTTATTTACTAAAAACTAAAGAAAAAATTAATTTGGTTTTGGAATGGAATTCTTACATAAGACACTATCAGATTTCTTGGTGCAATTTTTAATATGGGGAAAAACCAATTAAAAATTTGTCCTGTCGACGAAAAGTTTAATACAATATTTTTTCCAAATTTGATTTACAATTTTTTAACAAGATAGAAGAAATAATAAAACAAAACACAAATAAAGACACACAGACAAATATCTGCGACGCATCCCTATTCCTTTCCCGATTCGAAGTGCTCGAGTTACCTTTGACAAACGAATCCAGTTTTCTATAGAAAAAAAATCCTTTTAGTTCCCCGAAAAGTATCGACGTTTAAAGTGATATCAACCTTGAAAAAACCAATAGTTTGTTGAAAGTAAACAGCTTTGTCTTGCTTCAAATAACTCGATTTCATTTTTATAATAAAGTCCTATCTCGATATACGACAAAAATAAACAGGAACACAATACATTTGTCAAAAATAAAAATGGAATCCAGTTTATATGAACATTTTAATCTTGGAATACCATTTAGAATTTGATTATTCAAGCGTGATTCATTCCACTGTGCAATTATCATTATTTTTTCCGAGAAAAGATGGCATTGGCGATGGAAATCCTTAATTTGGCGATGGAATGTATTGAGCTTGTTCAGTGGCAACCTTTGTCTATTATCCCGGAACATTTTCCTGTAGCCTATCATTTTGATCCTTTCGAAGTTCATCTTTCTTTTTCTTATACGCACGTAAGGCACCATTCCTTTTGGAGAAAGATAATCTTTTGTTTGTTAGGACGGAAAGTTTTATTGATTTTTTCAGGTAATTGGATATAATCTTGAAATTTCTGCTCATCCGCCGATAGTTTCAGGTATTTAGTGGTCGAAAACGCATTTGGAACGAGGGAGGCGCCCTCTGCCGGATTGTGTGATAGTTGTGTGTGACATTTGGACGAGTGTGGGAAAGGTTTCATGTGTTGTTAGCATTTTGGCGTGTTTGGCGGGAAGTGGGACTGTTGCTAGCTAGTTTATTTTTATTTCGGTACAAAAGAAAAATGTGTTTAAGAACCATCTTTTTGGAAGTACTACTTCTTAAAAATAACTGTACTAATAAACTTTTAAAACTAACTTTATAAAAAGGTAGGGGTATGAAATCGACTTGTTGTATTTGCCAATTATGTCCATACTCAAAAAGCATTAGAATGCTTAAATTTAGACATTTGAAAAGAAGCATCAATAAAAAATATTTTTTTAAAAAGAAAAACCAATCTAAAGAAAACACTAATAAGGAAAAAATAATTCTTAATTTTACAAACAAGTTGAAAAATTTCATTATTTAATAATAATTTTGTTATTTAATACAGTTTTTTAAAATCAGCGCCATAATTTAGGTATGGTTTTTGTAAATTGGCACCAACTTCAAAAGTTTGTGATAAGTAAAAAAATTAATATGAAATATTGAAATTGTTTCAACTACTCGTAAAATTAAAATTATTTTTTTACTTGTTAGTACTTTTATTCTTAAAGTGTTATTTCATTTAAATATTATTTTAATTTCCTTTTTGTAGTTTTAAATTACACAAAAAATTATACACGATTCTTTAATATTTTCTTTTTTTTTAAAGAGATCGAAACACTAAGATAATTCATAAGCTGAATTTCTTTTAATATTAAAAAAAGAAATAAGTGAAAAATAGGGTAATAAAATTTTAAAGAATTAAATAATAATAATATTCTAATATAAATTGTAGTCATTTGAATATATTTTTGTAAACGAATAAACTGAAATGTGTCAAAGAGAAAAAGATGTCCTTTGAAATTCATAACTATTTAAACAGTGAAGTAAAAGAACTGAAGAGGCAATCTGGAAGTTATTTCTGAGATTTGCACATATATTGAAAAGCAAAATCTGATCCTTTTGAAAACTAGTCAGATGTCATGAATCTCTTTTGATTCATGAATTATGTATCTTTTGATAATAAAATGTATTAATATACTGAAAAGAATAAACTTATTTTTGACTAGATAAATGAAAGTCACGCCAGCAGTATTGTCGACTTAAATATTTGTAAAAGACGTGATTCAAAATATTATGTTTATTTTGATCTGCTCAAATATTATAAAAGAGAAATAAGTTTTTTCTATTTATCTTATGGATATCAGCTTATATCTTACACTGTTAGTATAACAAACTTGTTGAAATCGTGTTTTTTGTAGGACCCGAAGTCATTACGTTTGGCATGTTCGGAAGATTACGATAGTTTTATTTGTAAATGTATCTCTGTTAAAAATTATTTTTAAGGTTTATGTTATACTAAAAGGGAAATCAGTAGCCAATAAAAAGAGAAGTTTAAACTGAAAAAAATTTGGTTTGGTTTGGGTTAAACAACGTCGCACTAGAGCTACGCATTAGGCTATTGGCGTCGGTTCAGGACCTGTCTCAAAGGAAAGACCCGGGAACAATGCCCGGTTAGATGACGAGAAGAAATTTTGGAGAGGTATTGTTAAATTAACATTGAAATTTAGAGTGTTTTATGTGGAAATGATTAAAAAAAATTGTCTGTTAACTAAGCAATTTTATGTTAATTTTAACTTTAAACGCTGTATATTTAGCTATTAACTAAGCTATTTTGCTATGGGCTCAATATAAATCTAGTTCACACAAATGTGATATCTAAGATTTAATTTCCAGCTATATTGCGTATGATGAATTCGCATATTAACCATTTTAAGAGTATGCAATTTTACGCAAAGTTTTACAGCATTTTATATAGAAATATATTTTAGACATTAGCAACACTGTTAAAAATAGTTATTCAACAATAAGCAAAATGTACTCATTTTTGAGTAAATTCGATGCTTATCATGGTTCCAAATACATAAGTTTCAATTTTGAAAAAGTCATGTACTCAATAAGAAGTACAATGCATAAAAATAGCAGATGCTTTCTTACATAGGCTGCCTTTATAAATCACATAAATGTTGACAATTATAACCGAGACTTATCGGGAATCGAACCCAGATCTTCAGGAATCGAAGTCCAGAGCCTTATCCGTTAGATTATTAGGGCGACGTGAAGAAGTAATAAACGGAATACATATTAAAAAGGTGTACCAAAAGAATGGGAAGTAAAATAATTGAGTTGTAATAACCCAGTTTCCATTTAAGCAATGGACATAAAATAATGTGGAAAAACCATCTTCTGAAGAACTATTTTAAGTTTGCCTTTTAGCTTTGTTAAAATGGCTTGAACAGGAGCTGGGATCAACAATATTAAATCCCACTTTGAGAAAGTACGGTTGCTTAACTTTAAGTACTTCATAGCTCATTTACGATGCAATTGTACTCAAAGAAAAACGAGTAGGTTCAGGTACTCATTTTTAAGTACGTCTATTTTATGTAGTAAATAAGACTAAACACAATTTTTATCTGAATCTCTAACCAGAACAGCAAATTTCACGGTTTCGAGGATTTTAGTTCTGTTTTAATACTCCATATTTCTCTTGTAAGAGATTTCTGGCAGGATTTCAATGATATTGTGTGAGGTTTTTTTTATATGACCTACTTATATGGCGGCCATTGAATGTGTAATAGCTTATGATCCGAAATAAAGAAAACATTTATACTTTGAAGTCATCACGAATCCGTTGTTTATAACGGTTTGGGAAATAGATCTACTTTCAGTTAAATTGTTTTGCTTGAAGGAGCCAATGACCAAAATATCGGTTTTGAGATATATCCAAGAAATAAATCCAAGATTTTTTTTATTACAATAAGAGTTTTCTAAAAAAAAATTGGTAGGCACAGTCCTCACTGTGACTAAAGGAGACTCAAGCCCCAAATTCTGAAAAAATTGCTAAATTTTTTCTTTCTTTATAAAACAATGCTATACATATTTAAGAAGTTGTGTACACAATTTCAAAATAATAAAAGAAACAGAACCTATGTTTTTTTAAGATGTTTATATACCATCTATCCTCTTTCTACACACTTTTCGTCTGCAACAATCGTCATTTACTCAAAATATTTATTTTACATTTTGGTCACGTTTGAAATGCTATGGATTTGTAACTAATTAACTTAAAACTAAACTGTTAATAGGTTTTGAAGCTCTAATATTTGTTTTATAAAAGATTAATAGATTTTTTAAATTTAGTTATAAATTATTTTTTTACGAATTTTTAAACACAAAAATGGGAATATTTTTTAGGTTTTTAAATAAGTGTTTGAAAACTATTAAAACCTAAATCTACCGAATGTCTATTCATACGTCTGTAATACATATTTCGACGTTATTTAATCAATTCAAAATTTTTAGAACATTAAAAATTGAAGGAGGAGTAGCGTATTTTAAAAAGTTTTTTTGTTTTTGAATATTGTTCAGAAAAAGATGTTCTAATAATATAAAAAAATGTTATTTCTGAATTCATTAATAAACAAATTAAGATTTGGGGCTTGGGCTTCCCTGATTGGTTCGAGAATACTTTGTACTCTAGCCAGCTCGGCCTGCTCCTTCCTGCGTCTTCGGTAAGCTTTGGACCTTGTCTTAAATTTAGACTTTTTGGTAAAATTATTTTCGTCTTTAACTGCTCTTTAACCAGTTTAAATTTCCAGTGATCACTCTAGGCGTTTTTTGAAGGACAGTCCACCCTGCCCGCCCTTTTATCATCTCGACAGCGCTCTCATGCCCCTTTTTCAAAAATGCCGCCCTCTTTTTAAAAAAAATTCCGCCTTTCTTACCCTTTTCAGTCAATCACAATCGTCCTTGCTTCATCATTCGTCCTTGCTTAAAACATTAATTTTTAAATGTCAAATTTTTGGTTTTAAGTAGTATCTTCATAAAGAAACATCAATTTTGTACGGGTCTTTCCTTCAAAATAAGCCCCGAACTTACACCAATATCCCAATATGCAGCTTTAGCGCAATATCAATAAACAAATCGGAACTTTTTTTGTTTGGTTATGTATCAACAATGTATCAACGGATGGCCACGCCCACCCCAAACTTTTCGTTTTAAAGTGCCCTTTTAAAAACAAGAAGTGCCTTTTTAAAAAAAGTGTGCTCTTTTACTGCCAAATCGCCCTGTCCTTTTCTATTTCTAGAGTGAACACTGAAATTTTATTTGTCACAATGGAACTTTGGGTCATATTTTGGCTTCATAGTGAAATCTTGTATAAATTGTTTGGCTGTGTCATATCTGTATTAAAATAATAAAACATTTCCCCAATTATTTTCTTATATTTTAACCCTCTGAAGGTCACGGCCGTATATATACGTTCAGGAGTCTTCAGTTTTTCTAGAAATGTTCCCAATTTTTAAATTCATAAAAATACTCCATTTTACAATATTTTTGTAATTAATTAAAAATTACAATTATTACACAATCAATTAAAAATAATGTGAAATCGCATGCTATGGAAAATTTATTTAATTATACGAGCAGTGAAAGCATCTTTACAATTGCAAAAATCGTGTGAGCATCACTGAGTTCATTAAATCGCTTAGATTTAATAGATACAAAGTAATTAAAATATAGTAAAAATAAGGGTTTATTTTGTGAAATTAATCAGCCGAATAATAACTATCACCCATCCATTCGTAACCACTCACTTTATATATTTTTGACCTTATTTCATTTTTCATACCAATTAGAATCTTACAACTATAAAATAATTATAATTGCCTTATTAGCTACTAACAAGCTCATTAATAATTCAATTGAGTATTTTTCTTCAATTACAAAGTATTTCATCTGTGAAAAAATTATGTTTAAAATAAAAAAAACAGCCTTATACGTTGTACTCTTGAAAAAAAAGACTTAAGACTTAATTAAATTTCTAAGTAGTACTAAAATCCATTTCTTAATATTAATGATGAACCTGTTGTTCGTAGATTTCATTTATTAGCTATTACCAGTAAATTAGCTTTCCTTCGTATTCAGTCTTAATTATCTGTGAAGACAATGGATTAACTTTGAGATGCTAATTAATAAACAAATTAGGCAAACATATTAGAGAGAGATGTTTCAAAAGTCAAAAATATGTGTAATGATTAGTCGTTATTTGAAGCTTTATTTTTTATTTGAGATTCCTACATGCATTTCTTTTCTTGTTTCTATAATAGCACAATTTGTAAGAACATTAATTTTCTCTGGAACGAAATTCACTACTATTGTTTTTTGCCATCAACTACGAGGATTAAAAGTGTGAATGTAAATGTTGTTTTTTGCTTATTTCATTAAACTTTGCAAAAAAAGAGCGAATTTTAATGACTGAAATCTCGTTTTCATTAAAAACAGAAATTTTTAGACTTTACACATTTTTGAGTTTCAAACATTCTTTGGCATTTACGATATTTTAGAGGAACAGTCATTCAAAAAAAGTTCGAGTTTTAACGACTGAAATAAAAATTTCAATCTGTTCTTTTTCATTATAAACATAGAAATTGTTTCTAAAATATCTTAAATTTTAAATACTTTTAAATTATAAAAACTTCTTTGACATTTACGTTATTTTATGAGGAACAGTTACTCAAAAAAAAGTTCGAATTTTAACGACTGAAATCAAAATTTTAATCTGTTTTTTTTCAATATAAATATAGAAATTTTTCTAAAAATTCTAAAACTTTAAAATATTTTGAGTTTTAAAAAATTCTTTGACATTTACGTTATTTTTAGAGGAACAGTTACTCAAACAAAAGTTTGAGTTTTAACGATTGAAATAAAAATTTCAATCTGTTCTTTTTCAATATAAACATAAACATTTCTCTAAAAATTCAATTCTGAAACTTTAAAAAATTTTAATTCCAAAAACTTCTTTGACATTTACGTTAATTTTAGAGGAACAGTTACTCAATAAAATGTTCGAGTTTTAACGACTGAAATAAAAATTTCAATATTTTCTGTTTCAGTATAAACATAGAAATTTCTCCAAAAATTCTTAAACTTAAAAAAATTTTGAGTTTCAAAAACTTCTTTGACATTTACGTTATTATTTTTAAAGGAACAGTTAATCCATTTTCCTTTTTTCCCCACAATCTTTGGATCAATCTTCTGATGATAAAAATAATATTTTTAATAGAGTTAGTGAAAGGGTACGAAATAATGATAACGAAATAATTACGTTTTTTAAAGTCAAGAATATTATGTTCCATTTAACGTTAAATAATACAAAAACAAAAGAATAGACAGTTATTTTGTCGACAGTTAAGTTATCAAAATGTAAAAGGGTTAATATACTTCAAATAATCCGAATCATAAAAATACTGCGAGGAACGCTGAGTTTAATTTAATCTCCATCGTAGTTTCTCAAAAATATTTCCCAAAATGCGATTTTAATATTTGAATACATTTTTGATACAATGGTTTACTCAAATTTATTTTATATTCATAAACAACAACAAAATAAAACTCGATATGATATTTGCTTAATTTTCACATAGCAGCATTTTGAATAAGAAATAATAGACACAGTTGCTCCATTTATTTCCCACACACACAACTTCAATTGCATGAATAATTCAAACACATCCCGAATTTCAACAATTTCCAAAGCAGCGGATTCTGAAACCTTAACATCCACTCCCGGACCACTATATCGATTAATCACTTCACCAACAGCTACAATCGATAGAGAACATTCTCAACAAGGATTTCTATCAGTTTTTCGAGTGGAAAAAAAAACGGGTAAAAAGTTCTCTGAAATATTCAATTATCAGTCTCCCTTCCCTTCTAGAAACTAGTCCGTAGATTCTTTTTATATATATTCATCACTTCCTGCATATTCTAAAAGAAAAAAAAAGAATAAATAAAAAGAAGGAATAATCCTCACGTTCAAAGTCGACGCTTGATAAATCAGTCTATCGTTTCCGTGGAAAACATCATCGATTTCACACGAAGCGATATTCAGAAATGCGTAGTAATGAATAAAAAAGGTTTTTTTTTTCCAAAGGAACATTTCAAAATTTCTACTTGAACGAATATCGATACAATATTATATTGCCTTAGGTGGGGGATGAGAATTTGAAAGTTTGGACGATGCTGAAAGGATGCTAGGATTTTTTGGCCTGGAAGTGAGCAATTATTTTCTTGGATTTTTCGGATTTTCAATATTTAAAGGTTAGTGCTTTTATATTTTAATCGGTTGTTTTGTGTTTAAACATTGAAACTAGCTAAAATGTTTTATATTTTACATGGAAAAAATGTGTCTTCTAGTTTTAAAACCATATAAACTTGATGTATCTGGCTTTGAAACTGACTTCTGTACTTCTCTGTTTTTTTAAAACCAACAGCTACTCTCACATCGCAAAATAAATAGCATCTAGCTGCTGTGGAGTGTTATGACTTTATCTACTGACAGTTCTGTAGGAAAACTAAAAATAAATAACATAATCGAAAAAAAATCGAAAAATGAACCTATCTGGTCTGGAAACTACATGGCTCAAGTAAGAATATCCCAATGACAGTCAAGCGATTTTTGAAATCGTAAAGTCGTTTTCTCTATTTTTTAAGTTTAAATATAATCTTTCCAGCAATTTTTTCCCATTATTCTTTAAACATTTCAATACATTTTAAAAACACAGGATTTTAGCTATACCCCACACTATTAAATTTGATAACTATTGTATATAATTGAGTTATTTTTTTTAATTTAAAAACCGAGTGCAGTGCTAAAAAAATAGTGATCCCTGAACATGATATCAAGTTCGTGACAGTCAGTGCAATATAAGGAAAAATCTAATCATTATTATAAATAATAACCTATTGTACAAAACAATTATATTAAAATGAATATATTATATGCATTTATTATTTTAAATTTATTTAATTTGAAAATTTCGAGGAAATTAAGGATATATTTATTCACTGCACCCACTACAGCTACACAATGGTCTATTGGTGACGTTTGGGGGTCCATTCCTAAGAAAATAATACACTGCAATACTGCCTTTGAATTTTGAATCATGGAAAACAACAACTGATATGCTACTATCACCTTACACATCTGTTGGGTTGAATGGTTAGAGTATCCGACTATCACACCACATGTTTCTTGTCAAACTCAGTATTCAATAAAAGTGTATATTAATTGCTTAATGGATTTGTTTGGTAAAAAAAATTTTCAATAAGAATTATCAAAGTTTTTATTTACCCTATTGTAACATTTTGTACATGAAATTCATAGCTAAATGGCTATAGTATATTTTCATTAGTAATGTCGTTGGCTTAGAAGTAAAACCACGTATATTTAAACCAAAGATTTAGCAAACGTAGTTGGAGACGAAATAAAAACGATCAACTTCTAAATGTAAATGTCCTTAGTGCTGCGCTCCAGAGAGGAAACACATTGCTTTTGATTTCACTGAAAACAATGACTTCTAAATCTTTGGTTTACATATACGTAGTTTCACTTCTAATCCAACGAATTTTTAAAGATTTTTTTTGCTTAGAATCAACAATCAAACATTTTGAATTCTTCGAAATATTTTATATATTTTTATATTTTATTTATAATTATTATTTTTATTTTATAATTAATGTTTTGTCAATACTTCTTTTTGAGTGCTATATTATAAAAACTACATTTAAATTATTATTTATTTGGAATCACTACGTACTATTTACGTCTATTAATATACAACGGTACATACGTTGTTATTTAAATTTTATTTAAGGAAAGAAACGCGAATGATTTTGTTATTTTTAAACTCTTTCTTCCACACACGGAATTGAAAATGAACGGTTATTCTCCACTAAAAGATTTTTTTCAACGGGAAAGTCAACATAAAACTGGGAATTCATTAAAGCTCACCAGATACAATTTGCTCAAACATTGTAGATAAATAATTTGCGCAAAGCGGCCAAATCTTAACTTATTTTTTCTCACAGCTTGTCTTTTCGAACGTTTCAGCCGTAACACGCCACCACTTTATTCTTTTCGAACGTTTTATTGCCCTTTTAAGCAAACAAAAAGAACTTCTCTCGCACAAAGCACGAGAACTCCCCGAAATCTCAGAAACAGGAAATATTCTGTGACGTTCGAATCGCATTTGCAATCTTTCTACCTCCGTAAACCAGTTTCAAAAACTATTTGAGTGTTCGAAAAAAAAATATACACCTTCTAGGCTTCGAGCTTTTAGCTTATTTTTTTTTGTAGCTTTCGAGTTCGGTCTTTTCGACGAGAAAGAATTTAGGATTGAATTTCGGCACTTATAACTGTAACCGGATAGCAGAGAGAGAACTGGGCATTTTATTCTTTTCCACACATAAAATATTGTCTAGAAGTGAATCGTTTTGATTTCGAATGAAGGAAAGGTACGGGTAAAATATAAGTGGGAAATTTAAAATCTGCATGGAATTCCTTCCAAGCAACGTTATTTTTTAAAAAAAATCATACACGTAACTTATAAATTCAAATGTAAACATAATAGTACAGAGTTAATGTCTGTTATATACAATTTGAAAATTCCATTACACAGTCAATTATTTTAATGTTTAAAAGTTAGAAACAGTTTCAAAAAGGGCGGGTTGGTGCCAAGTGGGGTAAGTCTCACAAATCAGAGTTCCTAGATATATATATATATATATATATATATATATATATATATATATATATATATATATATATATATATATATATATATATATATATATATATATATATATATATATATATATATATATATATATAGTAACTGTAACCAGTAGTAAACTGCACCTTAAACTCATTATATAAAAAATCTTTCATAGTAGTTTTTAAATTTTTTTTTTTTTAAAAAAACATTTTGAAATCCTCAAATTTTTCTAAAATTCCTAGTTAAAAAGTTTTTACTATTGCAAATTTCATAAAGGGGGTGGGGAGGGGGAGAGAGAGATAAGTTTCAAATAAAAAAAATTAACAAAATATATTAGTAGTAAAACAACTTAGAACATTAATACAAACCAAACAAAAAGAAACAAGCTTCTTCAAAAAATCAATTTTTATAACTCCAAATGACATGTCCTAAACTTCAATTTCGTAAATTAAATTATATTTTCGAAAAAATTAATGCAATTTTGTTATGTAGTGCAAGTCAAATCGTGATGAAATAGAAAGTGGTGAAGTATAAACATTTATTCATCAGATGCAAAAGGATTGTAAGTCTTTCAAAAGAGATCGCAGCAGATCGCGTTTAGTAAATTTCTACAATTTTAATGTTTTTTATGAATGAAAAATTTCTTAAAAGACTGCCATCTGGAAGTTGCATTCGTCAGAGGCAAACGAAATTAAGAGTTATAACCATCTTAAATTTCGTGTGAAATCCTCGTTTGACGAAGATCGCAAATATTCGGAAAAAAGGGATAAAAAGTTCACTATTTTTCTGGCGTGAAGATTGATTATAGAAACGGGCAATTTCAAAAAGGGAGGGAAAATCCACAGGCATTGTGAGGAAGCGAAGAGCATCGCAATTAGGGACTTCATTTTTTGACAGGAGTCATTTACAATCCTTTCTTGGAAAATACCTTCCTTCAAAGTAAGCAATTTTTGGATTGATGCATTGGGAATTCCGGTTCAACTGACGCCCTATTTCAAGTGTTAAGAAAAGTAATCCTTTACACATGTACAAACAGCCTACAATTATTTTTTATGTCACCAACTGAATACCTATAGATTTCGAAAACGCCTCTTTACTTTAACTACGTTGTTCAGCAAATGTCACGTGGGTTGAGGGTACGATTGGGATACCAAACCAATCCTACAGACCTACGTTTTTGCGGAAAAATATTTTTTTTAAATTTCAGGTCGCAAAGAAGATACTAAAAAAAAAGGCAGGGCACATTTTTCACTTCTAAAGAGGGCAGGGCGCATCGTCACTTACAAAAAAAGGGCAGGGCGCGGCGTCATTTGAAAAACGTATAATAGGAACACTATATATATGTCGTCGTCTCAGAGCAACAGTAGGATATATTTCCTATTAGCTATAACATTGATTTTAAAATTTATTATTTTTTACAATGCTGAATATCTAAAGCTGTAGTTCAGGGATTTAAAAGAAGACTTAAAATGTCCGAGTGCTCCACTAAATAAAGGCACGTTTGGTAATATTAGCATGACCGAAAACTCATTTTCGTTTTTTTTAGATGTCTTACTGTAGCTCTGAGGCGCCGATATATATATATTTTATATAGTGTTTTTATTAATTTCGAATGTTTGTATTTTAACTAAAAACAATAACATATATATTTATTAAGGAAACTATATTCTATACTTAATAAACACAAAATAAACTTTACGATAAAAATCAAATTAGTTTAATTTTTATCGTAATAATAATAAATATAATGAAACTGTTAAATACTTAAAACTGTTAACATTATCCAAATATCTACTAATTCTTAATGATTAAATTCAACGTATTACAAAAATACATTAAACCCAACTATAAATTAATACAAACACGAATTCGGTGCATTTACCAATCGAATACTTCATTGAGTCTGAAACCTTCTCATAGATGTTAATCTGACTTGTAAATTGATCCGAATAATTCCTTCCCATTACAAAGTTTAATCTAGCTCCGCATCATTACAGCAGGGGAGCGACAAAATTCCATCTCTTAAGGGGGATATTTAGATCTCCGGTTTTAATCTCTCCGAATACGGCCAGTTCGTTTTCGAACTCCAAGTTGGTAATCGCATTCTTATTTTAATTTGCTTAATGCTCACTTGCTGGAAAGTGCCACTGTAATAAGTGAGGGACTGAGTGATTATGAGAGGACTCTATACGAGAGGAGAATGTGTTTGATTGAGTCAGCAACAATTGAAGACGCAGGTGGAAGAACCAGGCAGCTCCAGCTTTTAAAATTGCTCAGGAGGGACGAAGAACACTTTAAAAATATTTTACGATTTTTAAAACTTATCTGATTAGGGTAAAACAGAAAAAACTACCTTTCTTTATTAAAGAGAGGTTACGTTTTAAAAAATAATGGAGATGTCTTTTGTTTTACTCCTAACACTAGACTTATATGACCAGTCTTACTACGTTGTAAAAAAAGGTACTTAATAATTAGTACCTGAATCCGCTCGTTTTTCTTTGAATACAATTGCATCGAGATTGAGAGATGGCGTACTCAAACTTAAGCAATCGTACTTTCTCAAAAATGAGCAGTGTGATTTAATATTACTAATCAAGCCATCTTAACAAAACGACCTGACACACTTAAAATAGTTGTTCAGAAGATGGTTTTTCACATTATTTGATGTCGAATGCTTAAATGAAAACTGAGTAAGTACAACTTAATTATCTTACTCCCCATTCTTGTGGAACAGCCTTTTAATGTTTCTTCGGTTTATAACTCTTTCACGTCGTCCTGGTAGTACAGCGAATAATTCATTGGGCTGCTGTGAATAAGGACCTGGGTTCGATCCCCGGTAAGTCGGTTGCAATTGTTGATATTTATTGATAGTGATTTATGAAGGCAGCCTATGTAGGCAAGATACTGCTCTTTTTATTCATTTTTACACATTTTACTCATTTTTCAGTTCATGTTTTTTTCAAGAATGATACTTACGTATTCGGAGCTATGATAAGCATCGAATGTACTCAAAAATTATTATATTTTACTTGTTTTTGAGTACCTATTTTGAACAGTGGGACAACGTGTGTTTTGCTTTTTTTTATACGTAAGTGCTTTTCAGTATTTTAATCCCTCAATAACCTTACCCCTATTCTAAGAATCTCCTTGCTTTGAGGAAGAATTGTTAACGATCCCTCCATCAGACCGCTACACGCCACCTATTTTAAGTCAAAGGAATTATTCCAGAGCTAGGGCAACTTTTCTGTTACGGATCCCACGCGAGAAGGTTAAAGACATTACACTAAAGTTAGTACACTAAAGGGAAATAATATAAGGTCAGTTACCTCTGCATATGGTATTTCATCCGTAAATCTACTGAATGATCGAAACCAGTCGTGGCGAAAATTTCTCCGAGGCTGAAGTATAGTAGCTGAATATAGTGGCTGAAGTACCGTATATACTCGCGTATAAGCCGAGAAATTTAAGTCAAAATTTTCATCAAAAAGTAGGGGGGTCGGCTTATACGCGGGTCATTAAAATTTCTAATATAATTTGCGTAAAATGGGAAAAGGAGATAAGTTAAAATTTTTCAGATTCTTTTGAAATTGCCCGACACATTTCCGAGATCGAGAATGTGCGTCACGTGCTGACTGAAGACCATTCTGCGCATCGCGGTGTAATCGTAACGCAAAATTTAACGACTCAAATAAATAATCAGTTTAACTTAATAAAAAGTATAAATAAATATTTAATAGGTTTGTAGAATTTATGAAGCTAGTAAACGCTACTTTAATAGAATTTTGGATGGAAGTGGTACATACTTTTAAGCCCGATGAATCGTCACGAACTTAGAGGAAGGCCGTTTCTCCAGCCACTTTCTTTAAACTTTTAATTTCTGGGCTTAATTATTTATTTTTCTAATTAAAATGCCACTCTTTTGTCGAGGATTTGCCGATTTTATTCGGAATTTTTTATGAACAAAAATACAACTCGGCTTATACGCGAGTTTCCGATTTTGGACAAAAAATCGGTCTAAAATTAGGGGGTCGGCTTATACGCGGATCGGCTTATACGCGAGTATATACGGTAATTCTCGGTTTCCTCTATCAAAGACCGCTTTTACTTTTTCAAGCTTTTTTTATTATAACAAATAATAGAGCTGTTTTTTTTTTTTTACATCTAACACTGGAATTCTGTGGTTAGGTTTAGCAATAAAATCCTTGTAGATACTTCTGCGAAATCATCAATGCGACTGAACATTAAAAAATTACAAAAAAAATTACAAACATCAAAAATTTAGAGATTCATCCGAACATGGAAACTACCGCAGAATGTGGGGAAAGAAAATAATTAGTAAGACTTTCAGTTCTTTTAATGTCTTTCAAAGTGTGGTGCTATTGATGTCGCTTTTACTTTAAAAAATCTGAAATACATGTAAAAATTATTTCAAGATAAAATTTAAAGATGAAACATTTAAGCCGCATTTCGATCATTTAAGATGATTCGTGTGAAAATACATACAATTTTTACTCAATGTATTTATCAATTACAAATATAATTAAAAAAAAGTATTTCTACTAATAGTTGTAATATTTTAAAGAGAATATAAATTTAAGATGAACTCAACATAGTTTAATCCCATTGATGTAGAATTTGTTTTTTAAATTACGGTCAATTTTATTTAAATTAGAACATGTTTTAAATTGATAGTCTATAAAACTATATATAACAGCTACATTAACGAATTTATTTAAAATAAAAAAAGTTAAATGCTTTCACAAAATTTTATTTCGAAAAAATATTGTAAAAACTCTTGTATAAAACAGATTATATTTAAATAGTTGGATGTATTAACTTTGCGCTAATCCTAAACAATTGGAAAGTGATGACTGTTTATAACTTGACTAACTTGATGACTTAACTAAAAATACACATTAAAAACTTATATTTAAATTTGTTACATTTGCTTAAAATGATTAAATTTGTATTTAAGTATGTGATTAAATGAATTAATTTTAAATATTCTTAGATATAAATAAATTATATTATTTTAAGTTACTTTTAAACGGGGAGGTAGGTAAATAAGAAAATAAGTATTTTTTTTTATCATTGAGAATTTTTTAAAAAAATTTATATAAAAAAAACTAAAACGAAAATTCCACAGTAAAATTCCAAACTGTTTTTCAATTTATGCGATACGCTGCCAAGAAGTAAACTTGAAAAGAAACATATAATTTTCCCCACAAAAACAATTTAAAAAAAAATAAAATAAACCACTTCTTGAGGAAGTCATTTTTAATCTATTAATTAATACATGCTGAAAAAGTGCATCGTTGCTATTTGCTTCCTGTAATTAGCAAATTTAATTGCGTAAATTCCACAAGTTAAATCTGCTCTTGAAAAAAAAGTTCTTACGCTTCGTCGGGCGGCGCATCTGTTTTAATTAAATTACGAACGGTTCGGTTAATGGCTAGGGACATGCAAATAATTAGCTAAGAAACAAGCGATAAATAAAAATTATTGGCGGATTCAAACTCGATACTGTAATAAAATTCCTAGTACCTAAGATGAATTTTTTTGTTACAAAGAAGTAGGCTTTGGTGATGTTGACATATTCGATGAATCGCCAGTCAAGTATCGATATATTTCGATTAACCGATTTTTTAGGTATATATTTCCAATAATTCGATTTTAGATATGAATATTTCCAATAATTTGAATTCAGATATTAATATTTCCAATAATTCGATTTTAGATATTAATATTTCCAATAATTCGATTTTATATACATTAATAATTCCAATAATTCGATTTAAGATATATTAATATTTCCAATAATTCGATTTTAGATACACTAAAATTTCTAATAACTCGATTTTAGATACATTAAAATTTCCAATACTTTGATTTTAGATACACGAATATTTCCAATAATGCGATTTTAGATATATAACATTTCCAATAATAATTAGATTTTAGATAAATGAATATTTCTAATAATTCGATATTTTAGATGCATGAATATTTCCAATAATTCAATTTTAGATACATTAAAATTTCCAATACTTCAATTTTTGATACACGAATATTTCCAATAATTCGATTTTAGATATATTAATATTTCGAATAATTCGATTTTAGATACATGAATATTTCCAATAATTCGATTTTAGATATATTAAAATTTCCAATAATTCGATTTTAGGTATATTAATATTTTTGATTTTTTAATGTTTTCGATATATCGATATTTTTCGTTTATTTTTTTTTGAGTACTTCTAGACAATTTTTTATAACGATCTTTTTATGAATTTATATGGTTTGTAATATATATTTGTCTTTTTATGACGATAATTATCAAATTGTGAGTAAAATTTCTTAATAATTAAAATTAAAAAATGGTTTTACTTATGTAAACCATTTTTATAAATAGTAACCTATTTCATCGTAAATACACAATTACATTTTTAACACATAATTACATTCTTAATAAATAATTACATTCTTATTACATAATTACATTCTTAATGCATAATTACATACTTAATGCATAATTATATTCTTAGTACATAATTATATTCTTAAAGTTGCAGAAAGTTCTATGTTTCCCATGTTAAAAAGTACTTTTTATGTGCCTTTTCCGCAGTTCGTAAAAAAGTACAGATATAAATTTGGTATAAATGTATACGTGGAACAGTTTTACATATACTGAAGCTCTGATTTACCGATTGAAATATTTTAAAATTTAAAAGCAACATATTTACTTGATAAACTCCAAAAAATAGCATGTTTTCTTCGTAAAAGATGCACAACTAATTAAATTCTTGTTATTTTGAAAATATACAGCCTTAAATTAAACCCATATATGTTGCAATGGTGCTGTAAAATTTCGAAAGTTTTAACTTATAGTAGTTGTCGAGAAAAGGTACAGCAAGTTTATAACACATAATTCTGAGATACAAAATAAATAAGAATATCATTATCGTCCGTTATGCCCCTTTTAGTTGAACAAAATTATTTTTAAAAAATACTTCTATAGAAACAAAATTTCAAATGCGTTAGGAAGAAGCAGTTTAGAATATTTTAAACTACAAAAAAACACACGATTTTTTGAAGATATTGACTTTTTGGGTCCCTTTAATATATAGAACAGTTCATTTTAAATAAAACTGTTTATAGTTAGATTAACTCAAGAGGAAGTGGTGGGTGGTTTGGAAACAAAATCCTTAAAATGTTTGATGTGTTTGAGGAATAATAAAAATATGTATTATCTAACACAACATATTTATTTGATATTCTTAATACGTAGTATGACTTCTAAAACACAATTTTTGGATATAGTTAAATAAATATTTGATATAAGTTTATAATAATTGCAAGTCTAACAAAACAATGAAAAATATTAGGGTGGATAATTTAAAACAAAAATAATTAATTTATGGCAAAAGTATGTTTCATTAACGAATTTTTAATTTAGAAAATATCTTTCCGAAACCCACAAGAAGGCGAAACAGCAATATGTAATGAGGAATGTATATTTTGAATCTGTAAGTACAAACTTGCGTATTTGAGTACTTGTCAAATAGACATGTATCTTTTATTCATTCGTATAATTTTTTTTTAACTTCACAATAATTCTAAAATTAAAAAAAATTAAGATTTTTTAATTTTTTACAAACAAAAATAAACAATTCACATCAGCATTTTTTTTTTATTTATTTTTTTATTTATTTTTTTTATATATTTTTTATTTTTATTTTTATTTTTATTTTATTTTATTTTATTTTATTTATTTATTTTATATATTTTTTATTTTTATTTTTATTTTATTTTATTTTATTTTATTTAATTATATATTTTTATTTATTTTTTATATGTTTTTTATTTTTATTTTTATTTTTATTTTTATTTTATTTTATTTTATTTTATTTTTTTATTTTTTTATTTTTTTATTTTTTATTTTTATTTTTATTTTTATTTTTATTTTATTTTATTTTATTTTATTTTATTTTATTTTATTTTATTTTATTTTATTTTATTTTATTTTATTTTATTTTATTTTATTTTATTTTATTTCATTTTATTTTATTTTATTTTACCCTAATTCTAAAACTTTTTCACCAGCAAGTCTACTTAGAATTCTTCACTACAAGCGCTTAAACGACTTACCGCACGCTAAATTTCGCTTGACAAAGAATAAAACTTTAAACTCGACATATTTTTAGTCGCAAGAAATAACAAAAGAGAAATGTCGTGCGTTAGTACGATAATGCGTTGAATACTTTTATTCTAAGCGGACATTTTATTTCATCCTGGGTAGCTCCAGACCTACTTTGGGGCCATTTAAATTCATATCGTGATAGAACTGCAAATTATTCAAAACTACTAAAAAGTATCATTCGCCTCTTATGTATTTGTCGGTATCGAACGAAATATTTTTCTGTTGTGATTTTTTTCAGTTTTGGCTACATTAACCTTTATTTGTAGGCTGGGATAACATGTATCAAATAGATATCACTCATCCCTAGAGTTTAGGGATGAGTGATATTAGAATAACAGTTCAAATATATCATTATTTCAATTTACGATAATTAAAGATATTATTTTTAAAAGATAACAGTTCTTTATTTCCTCAAAAAAGTAGTACTTCAAAATCGAAAATATATATATTGAATAAAATAAGTTATTCAAAAAAATTATAGATGCTCTGTTTAATTTGATCAGAAACGCAAAAACCGTCAAAAAAGAGCAAGTTAAAAAAAGAACAGGTTAAAAAATTATCAGGTAAAAAAATTATTAATATGTTACTAAAAAGAAACTGGAATAGAATAACGATTTGCTTCCACTTTCAAAACGGCCTTGGCCGAAACAAACTTGTTTCTCGATACCTCTCATATCACAATAACGGATAAAATATTATATACTTAGTTATCGGCACATGTCTAAATTTAACAAACGATTTACAACGACCCAAACCTTTTCTACGATAAAAAATATGATTACTAAAAAAATTATTTCAGAACTCATTGATTCAAAATATATTTTTTCGAGACTATAGATATCATTTTATCTTACGATTGCATCACGATATTTCGGAAGCGTTTAATTGATGTAGGAGGGGAAGGGAGGGGGGAGGGGGGTTGATTCAGTTTTCGGATGGGTAAGTATATTTTTTTTTTTGGCTTTTCTTCGGTAAAAGTTTTTACCTCTCCCACCCTTTCTCTCAAAAAATACCTAAGTAACAGTTAAAAGTAACTGTTATTCGTCAATAATATCGTAAAAACTACCGTTATTTTTATAGTAACTGCTAAGCTCATCCCTACTAGCGAGGGTCTTGGGACAATGTTGACCACAGAGGGGATATTTTTTTAAAACATGTGAGGTCTGAAGTAAGCTATTTGCGGTAGAACCCGTAAATACATGGTTTGGGACAATGGACGCTTAACTAACAGTTTCTACAGATAATTCTCAACCGAGATTTACAGTTTTTTAACCCCTCAAGTGACCCTACCCCTATTTTATTAACCCTACCTATATTTTAATTAAAAAGTGCTAATTTATAAAAAATTATATTGTAAGCTTAAAATATTCTTAACATCATTTATGCTGTGTCATTTAATAATTCGAAGTTATAATCAAGTTAAAGTCAGAAAACCCGTTTAGAATGTTTTTTTTTTATGAAATAAAAACACAATAATTATTTCAAGAATGTATCAAAGTTTTAAATTATATTTTTTTAAATCTGGCATCAAAAATTTGGGATATTATAAATTCGAGGTATTAAAAATTGGGTAATAAAAATTAAACAAACACTTCTTAATTGTAATAATGGTTCTATATTAAATTGAAACATTTTTGGAGCAATGGAATTTATAGAAATTTGAGGAGTACTTTTTAATATTTTTTTTACAATAGACAAAAAGTACTTTAATAAAGTATCACAAAGTACTTTGTCAACTGACTTTAAATGGCTTAATAAAAAAATTACAATGAAAATGACACATTTCCTTGATCATGTTACATTTGAATTATTTTGCATTGTACAAGTTTACGAGGAAATATTTTAGTATAGAAATAATTAACAGAAGTATTTTAAAATGTTGCAAATAATTTATAAAAATGCGAATCATATTTAAGATTAAGATTAATATTTAAAGATTATTTATTTATTTAAATAAATAACATTTTGAGTACATATTTAATTATCAATAGTTTGTTTATTTAATTAGTAAATTAGATTGTGAGAAAAAAGAAATAACACTGAAAATCGTTTTTGCGTAAATAAGTAGAATTATGAATAAGTCGAATGTTTTGTAAAATTAATTACCGTTAAAATTGCAACACATATTTTTACTTCTTTAGAACTTTGAAATATATATATTTTAAAATTAAAAAAAATTTTAAACTTGAAAACAAGTATATTAACATAGTGTTTAAAAAATTGAAATGAATTGTATAAAACTCTGCAGCATATAAAGCACTTAAAAAATTAGTCAACTTAACATATGATTACTCCTAGAAGCTGATTAATAGACGGGCAACTTTAAAGGGTTGCGTGAATATACATAGACACACACTTGAATACATATTAAGAAGTACAGCTAAGAACTTTTCAAGAAATCAATAGATTTATCATAAATTTGAAAAGGGCAAATTTTGAAACTGCCCTTTCATTAAAAAAAAGTATATGAAACTTTTTTTATTCGAAAAGTTTGATAACATAACTATTTCTTTGTGATCATTACATACTGATTTATAGAAGTGTTAATAGTACAACTTAGTATCAGGAAAATAACAGTTTTTAAAAGAAATAATGCATTTGTATAAGTCAGAATTTGGAATGATCACTCTTAGTTTCAATTAAATTCTAATAAGATAGAATCTGTTATTGTACTAGATATTCTTTTTAAAATTAATTTCCATTTGTATTTGTATTTGGAATGACCGCTCATATTTTAAATTCAATTCCAGTAAGATAGAATATGTTTTTGAACTAAATCTGTTTTTACTTAATTCCCATTTGTAATTTGATTTGGATTGACCACTCATATTTTCAATTTAATTCCAATAAGATAGAATATGTTATTGAACTTAATTTCTTTTTTACTTAATTTCTAATTGTATTTGTATTTGGAATGACCGCTCATGTTTTTAATTAAATTATAGTAAGATATAATATGTTATTAAACTAAATCTTTTTTTACTTAATTCCCATTTGTAAGGATAATATAAAATATTTTTTATCAGTTAATCACATTTGTAGCTAAGGCAATTTTTCAAATTTCTCTCCTTATAAACAAACGATAATATCTTTCAAACATAAATAAATCCGGGACACTACAATAAAAACATATTTGTTTTTAAATCCATTTATCGAAAGCAAACAAAAAACCACTACATTACCTTTAATAATCCCAAATTCCAACAGAAACATTCATCACTACGCTTCCGCACAAAACCTTTAACCAAATCGAGTATCCAATTCTACTTCATCCGCAAAAATAATCAACTCAAATCCAACAAGCACTCTCCCGGAAAACAATATCTTCTATTTTGACAGAAAATGTATTTTTCCTTCCGGATTAGTCCAAAGTAATCTTATCCTGTTTTCCTGGAGCGCAGGAGAAAAGGGACCTTTTCCTGATGCGCGCGTCTGACACAAGACCTTTGGGGAGTCTTGTTCTGAAGAGGGGAAGGAAAAAAGGGAAGAACGGATGGGGGAAAATCTGCTGGGGACGTCGTTATTTTCCCTGTGAAAATCCCTACCAGAATAATGGAGTTCATCATTTGGGTTTTCAACAAATGGGGGAGTGGGACGGTTTATGTTGTTTTTAAAACATTTAGAAAGTAGATAAATGTATAAAAGATTAAGTAAAATATTTTTTTAAAGAAATAAATGCAGTTATGTTAAATGAGTTGAAGATAAAATCGATGTATTTGTGTGCAAATGTGCTAAGTGACCTATTTTTTTACTGAAGCGATTTGAATGTTTGTAGCATTATTTTAAAGATCGGAAAACAATAGTAAGTAGTTTCTGATAACTAAATACTTTTATTTTAACTACTAAAATTAGGAATTATATAGATAACACGTTTACGATTCGAAAAAACATTTTACATACAACTAACGTAAAATGCGCCTTACACATCTAAAGTAAGGGATCGAAATTTAAGATTTTATCACGTAATAAATATTTATTTGATTACTTCTGATAATATTCATTTATCACTACGAATTTAAAATAACGTTGTGCCACAAAATGATTGGAAATAAGTTTATGGAAAAAGTGCGTGGAGTATTATTATATATATTATTTCTTTTCGTAATATTTAAATGCATACAATGATAACAGTAATGGACAATCCAAAAAGTGATAGTGTAACTATGATAAATACAAAATATATTTCTATAATAAAAAAACAGATAATTATTCGTTATTGAGAATTTGTTGTAAGAGTAATATAAAATTTTAGTAAAAATTAATGAACTTTCACGGTAAAATTACTTCAGGATATTAACATTAAAAGGTTAATACACTTGCAACCTATTCAGATATTTCAAGAAACTTTCTATATTATTCAAGTACTATAATTTAATATTCTAATATTATTTGTTGCATTGCAGAACAGTGTGAAAGTGGATGTCTTTATAGTAAAGAACACTTTGAAGTTACTTGATAACAATTAAAATTTCCAAATGTATATTGTAATGTAATTGTGAGTATATATATATATATATATATATATATACTCACAATTGGAATTGTTACGGAACTTCGGAAAAACATTTTTTGTGTGTTTCTTGAATAAGTGCCAATAACATTATAAAATTTTTGAATACATGCCAATATTTTCCACTCAAAAGACGTTATTGACAAAATGACAGTTTTGAGTTTTCTCTGAATATTTATTTGATTCAATATAATAATAAAAAAAAATTCTAATATTTTTCAAGATAGCTTTACGCATCAAATAATAAATGTTTTCTAATGAGAAAAACTCTAAACTTTAAAAATACCCTTCTAGAATTTAAACGGCATGTAAATATTCCATACATTTCTGAGCCTCAATATTTGAAATAAAAAGTGCAAATGCGATATTGAAATTTAAAAATATTTTATAGTAATATTAATTACACATTTAATTATATGTTAATGTTTACCAGTACTCATTTGTTATGTTAGAGTTTTATAAAGTATATAATATACTTTACAATCTCACTAAGAATGATACTTTTCACATTCGAATTCATATAGGATATATATAATTGTAAGGACAAAAATTCTGTAAGCATCTGAGAAATGTTCTCTATCTTACATCTTTTTTAGATTCTTTCCAACATGAAAGTATACATCGACGTTTTCCTTTTTAAGCCAAAGTATATAGATGGTCACGCAGATATATATATATACCGTATGTCAAACGAGAGGAGATTTGTTCGCCTAAAAAGAGTAAAGGATTTCAATTTATTTTTCCATGTGTCACCTTTTTTATAAAAGAGCACAGGAAACTGCTCTCGTTGATAAAAAAAATATAGGTTCTTTCAAGTTTAAAATCATGCATTTTCGCGAAATGATAGGGATGGAATTTGGGGCCCGTTTATTTTAAGCATTTTTTTCAAGAACTGCAATAATATTTCATGCATATTTTATCTTTTAAAGTTATTATATAGAAACATCTTTTTAAAATCTGTTTGAATTGTGAATGTCAACAAATAGTATTTTTATAAGTCTATCTCCTATATTTATTTTAGCGATAAGTTGCATGTTATGATCGAATTTGTAGAATTCACAAAATATCTTATTATTGGGAATAATAATATGACTTAGAAATTATTGCTAATATTTAGTCCAAATTATGTTATAACTTTAGATATTTTTAATTTTGAAAAAAATATTAATGATTATGTTATTTTATGTTATCTTTATTATAAAAGAAAATTTTAAGATATGTGAAAACTATTTTCAGCTCTTTTTTGGAAAACTTTAAAATTTATATGGGCACATTACATGGGTTTCTACATGACAATGACTGTACAATATCTTTCATATATTGGATATTTTCTTGTAACACATATTTATAATAATTCTGTTGATAATTTAAATATTAGTATTAAACATTTGAAAAAATGTAGAGCAAAAACTCAACTTCTAAAAAAAGTAATCTGCAAAATCATGCAAATAAAGTGTTTAAAATGATTTAATGTTCCTACAAAACACTTTCTTAACACTATATATTTGTATACATTTTATTTTACTTAAAATTTTTTATGGAATATAGTCAAGAAAATCATTTGAAACCTACCACCTGAGTATGATAGTTTCTGAGTAATTGTGTATTTTTTTTTTAATAATTCGTTTTTGCTATTTATGTGTGGATTTTGCAAACAACTTTTACCATTTAAAACAATACCGTATAAATTAATGTCATATAGAATTTTGATTAAAAAATAGACAATAAATACTTTATATATACATTTTTATAAAGAATTGTATTACTTATCTACATTTTAAACAAAACTCTAGGCCTTTAAAATTATCGATAATAATAAAAAGAAGAGTCTGTCTGCGACACGCAAAACTCTTTATTCCACTTCTCGGACGTGTCTGAACATTTATATATAGAAATTATTCAACCTGTAATTGTACATCTGAGACCTGAAGTTTTAAAATCCCATTTAGTCTTCTTTTTATAACGGTTTTAGAAGCTGTATTTTTAAATGCCCATAAAGAAATTGTATCTGCATTGTTATATATTTACGTTGTTTTAAAATCATAAGAGCTTGAGACCAATGAAAGACTTTAAAATAAATGAATACATATTTATAGTTTTAAACAAAATGAAATTTGGCGACCAGAAATTGTTTTGCCGAAATAATTCTTTCTGACAATTGTGCTTTAAAGGTTAAACTAACGGAATCGCTAACATTCAGAGATGTACCTGGAGATGTCTGAACAATACACCAGTTATTTTGCATTTGAAAAAATAATAGGAAAAAAAACGGAGAGAAAGAATCCACGGGGTAGCATTTTTTAACGCATGTGAAACCGCGGGTAACAGCTAGTATTTTATAAAATAATGTCATATACAAATACAAATACAAAAATTGACGACCAACAAGGTTGGTTGACGACCTCAAGGCCCAACAAGGTTGGTCCTTCTAGTACCTCTTAACTATCCCCCAATGCATATCTAACTTCTTCTTAAAATCCGTTACTCCTTTACAATTAACAATATTCACTGGCAAGTTGTTCCATTTGTCTATTACCCTATTATAGAAATAGTGTTTTCTCCCTTCCCGATTAAAATGGGATTTGTTTAACTTAAACCCATGACCTCTCGGTCTATCACTCATATTAAAATCTAAACCCTCCACATCTCCTTGTTTGATAAATTTGAACAGTTGAATCAAATCACCCCTAACCCTTCTCTCTTCCAGAGTGTACATATTCAAATTTCTTAATCTATCTTCATAATTCATGTCTGAAAACCCTTGGACCATTTTAGTAGCCATGTGCTGAACTTTCTCTAATAATTCAATGTCTTTTTTAAGATATGGTGACCAGAACTGTACAGCATACTCAACTTGTGGCCTTAAAAAAAAACTATCGTTAAAAGAAGAATCAAAAGCTCGTACAAAAAAATCGGACAACTAAATGAAATTAAGATATACAAAATCTTAAATTTAATAAATTATATAAGCTAGTATAAGCTTCTTATATATCGGCTACATAAAATTCCGATACCCACTCACTACATTCCTATACCTTTCACCAGTCCTTTACAGAAATTTCCCATAGAAAATATAGTCATCGGAAACCATTTGTGGAAGCCTGCGTTCAAAGTAGAAAGTCCATTGAAAAAAAACCACAAACAGCAGCAGGAACGAATAAAACCGCCCTTTTGAAAACCGTATCGACCGGCTTAGCAGGGGCGGAGAAAGGGTGAGGGGGGAGTACTGTAGTGGCGTGCAGTGGCGGGACTTGTTTACTTCCAAAGGCTCCGAGTGAGATGGAGAGAAATGTAGGTCAAGCCGTTTGCGAATTCCTACGCACGTGGAGAAGGGGTTGGGGGAGGTTCTTTTTTTTTATATATATTTATTTTTTGAAATTTTTATTTTATTTTTGTAGGGTCCAGTTAATGTGGACGTCGATTATATGGGGGACCTTTTGTAGTGGTGTTGGTGAAGGGGGCGGGGGGAAGGGAAATATGTTTTTTTGAATAGGTCTGGAAAAAAGATATTTTGGATGTTTCTGTTGCCTAATGGCTTGAGATTTGTGCCAGTTTGGTGGTTGGTTCATTGATCTTGTCTGTTGGTGATGAAATAATATTTAACAGGTTATATAATATATTAAATTATATTAAAAATACGTATATTTGTGCTGTTAAAAATAGATATTTAAATATAAGTAAACTGTACTGAGTATTGAGTACATGTTTATTATGGCTCCAAATGCATGTTTCAATTAAAAAAAACATGAAAACAAAAAAAATAATTATATATGGGTAAAATTGAATAAAAAGAGCAGATGATAGCTTACATAGGCTGTTTTTATAAATCATTTTCTATAAATATCGACAATTAAAACCAAGAATTTTAGGGTTTCGAACCCATATCCTCATAAATTTGAAATCCCATCAAATCCATAAATTTGAGGACGTGCCTTATCCCCTAAACTACCAGGGCCACTTGAAGAAGTTATAATCAGGAGAAATCTTAAAAAAATGTGCAAAAAGAATGGGAAGTAAGATAATTGAGTTGTAATAACTCAGTTTCCATTTAAGCAATCAACATCAAATAACGTAAAAAACAACATCCTATGAACACAGAAATAAAAAATAAAACATTTAAAATGTGTCAGGTCGCTTTGTTAAGACGACTTGAACTTAAACTGAAATTATCAATAATAGATCACACTGCTCATTTTTTAAAAAGTAATATTGCTTAAATTTGAGTACGTCATCGCTCATTTACGTTACAATTGTACTGAAAGAAGAACGAGTATGTTCAGGTACTCATTTTTGAGTACCTTTTTTTTACAGTGCTGGTTCTTTGATCCTTTCATTCCATGAGAATGTGGTTTAAAATTACGAGTCTGTGTCAGGGCAATGTTTTCTTTTTATTTCTGTGTAAATTGGGAAAAATCGCCAAATGCCTATTATATAACAATATCCCATAATGTATATTTTTATAAAACTATAACTTGTACCTTTACAACTGAATATTTTAACGGAGACTTTTTCATTTTAATAGATATATTTTATGCAGGGTGTTTAAGAATTATCTAACTTTGACACGCAATTAAATCTAAAAGAAATAAGATAGCTAAATTATGTTGCTTGTACATGTAACAGCAACACATGAAGTTTTATTTGTACACAGTTTTTTATAATACAATTAACGAACTATTCAACTCACCATTCGAAAAATCGTTAACGCATCAATACACCATCCATGCAATGAACATTCTACTGAGAATGGATATATGAAAATTACCTTAATAACTTTGAAGCCCGACAAAACTTATAGGAAATAAGATGGATAACTTAAATTGCTTATCATATAACAGCAACAGTTAAGCGTTTTATTTTTAAATTTTAGTCTTTTTATAACTTCGTTGCGTACAAATAAAACTTCCTGTGTTGCTGTTACATGTACAAGCAACATAATTTAGCTATCTTATTTCTTTTATATTTAATTGCGAGTCAAATTTTCAAAGATAATTCTTAAATACTCAGTATATTAGAGGCATCTAAAACAATTAGATGAACACAAGCACATTAAATGTTTTTCTGTGTTTCTGATATACATAAAATTGCTCTATGTGTGATAATACTCTTTCGGAGATAAGGTAAACAATATCATTCAGGATAATATGATATATATTTAACATTACTGAATAAATATCTAACATTTACATTCTTCGTGTTTCAGTATTAACTAAAATTTTAGTGCTGTTATATTAAATTGTTGATAAATTATTACAATACTTATTTCTGACAATCATCCTAACATTATAGATATTATGAATAAACGGTGAACAATTATATGCTTATTATATGTTTGTTTATATGTAAAAACTATCATTAAAATTTTTAAACTTTCATTTTCATCCTGCTCACTGTAAAAAAAAGGTGCTTAAAAATAAGTACATGAACGTACACGTTTTTTTAGTACAATTGTATTGTAAATGAACGATGCCGTACTAAAATTTAAGTAATCGTAATTTCAAAAACAATTAGCACTGTGATTTAATATTACTAAACCACGCTTCTGTTCAAGCCATATTTACAAATCGACCTAACAAACTTCAAATAGTTGTCCAGAAGATGGTTTTATTAATTGATGTCGATTGCTTAAATGGAAACTGAGTTATTAAAATACAACTATCTTACTTCCCATTCTTTTAGGACACCTTTTTAACATTTATTATATATATTACTTCTTCACGTAGCCTTGGTAGTACAACGTGTAAGGCCTTGGACAGCGATGCTTGTTGATGTGGGTTCGATTCCCGGTAAGTCTTGATTGTAATTGTTGATATTTTTGGAAGTGAAGGCAGAATGTGTAGGCTAACATCTGCTCTTTTTTATTAATTTTCCACTCATTGAACTCATTTTAAGTTCATGTCTTTTTCAAAATTTAAATTTATGTATTCGGAGCCATGATAAGCATCGAATGTATTCAAAAATGAGTATACTTTACTTATTTTTGAGTACTTATTTTTTCATAGCAAGATAAAAATAAAAACGAAAACCTAGAAGAGAAATCGTTTCAGTATTTTATTGCTAATTTTTGCGAATAAATAAGCTTATATTAAGATATATTCCTTTGATCTTTTGAAATATGACTTTGATATCACATTTACAAACCTTTAAAATAAATCAAATTTATTACATCGTTTTTTCTTCTGCTCAAAAAGTAAAAAACAGTTCTTGTTTCAGTCAGGAAGATATATCGATTTCGATAGATCCCAAAAAAAATGGAGAGACGAATCTTTGTTTGTAAAGGACTTAAAGATATACAGGTGAGTAAATATTATATTTGGCGTAGTGCTAGATATGCTATAGAGTAAATTAGAACTCATGTAATTTTTTTTATTTCTTGCTGTAAAATAAAACATTATTAAGTTGGAAATAAAATAAAATGTTTTACATATATTTTATTAAAAAGTTAGCTTTTTAAATTTCGAATATTTTCATGAAACTGAAATGAAATTGAATCGTTGAAATTAATATAATAAAAATTTCGAAATAAATGTTTTTTAAATATATCATTAATGTACAAGAGTGAGATATATTCTTAGAACAATTCATAGACTATTTTGTAGTTTTATCTATTTATATTTCAGTTTTGTAAACATATATACTTAAATAAGTACATAAATTCGAAATTCGAATTTTGTTTTAGGATTATGTATTGAAAAAATTTTACTCCTATTTTATATAATATTAAATATTTATTATTTGAAATGCAGTATATTTATAAACGTAATTTTGTGTGTATATATTGCGTAAATATTTGAAAAACTCAAAACATAATAACTCAGCCACACTATAAAAAAAAGTGTTTAAAATGAGTTCCTGAACATACTCGTTTTTCTTTGAGTTGCAGCGTAAATGAGCGATGACGTACTCAAATTTATAGCAATCTTATTTTCTCAAAAATGAACAGTGTGATTTCAAATTTATAATCTCAGCTTCTGTTCTAGCTATCTTAACAAAGCGACAAAATTAAAATAGTTGTTCAGAAGACAGTTTTCTGTATTTTTTTATGTCGATTGCTTAATTGAAAACTGAGTAATTACAACTCAATTATCTTACTTCTCATTATTTTACCACACGTGTTTAACATGTGTTCTGTTTATAACTTTTTCAAGTCGCCCTGGTAGTTTAGCGGATAAGGCACTTGACTGCGATGCTTCAGGACATAAATTGGATTCCCGGTAAGTCTCGTAGTTGACGATATTTATTGAAAAGATTTATTTAGGCTGATATCTTCTCTTTTTATTCATTGTACTCATTTTTGAGAACATGTCTTTTTCAAAATTGAAACTTATATATTCGGAGATATGATAAGCATCGAATGTACTCAAAAATGAGTACATTTTACTTAGCTTAGAGTACCTATTTTTAATATTACAGCACTAGTTTGAAAATGCAAACTTATGAAATATAACTTTTTTTTTATTTCCTCCAAAGTAAAACCTCTTTTGTTCAATATATAATTATAAATAAAACATAAAACCCATTTACGCATTTTTAAACGCAACACGTTAAAAAAATTATATTTTTACCACAAATGAAAAGTTTGTAAAGTAATATTTTTAACGAATGAATTCGGAAATTCTTTAAAGACCCATTTGAGTTATCTCTTTTCCATGAGAATAGAGCATTCTGTAAATGTTGTTTTTCTGCGAATGCATATTTATGTGGAAGAAGATGCACCTACAGATTTTTGAGCTGTTGATGGATCTTTTTTACGAGCATCATCTCGCTGACGACTATTTGAAAGTATATGCGTTTGACATGATGCATGAGATATTTTTATGTTTCGTATATGTTTATATATATGTTATTTTATATTATGTATATTTTGTATGCGTTTATGGGATATTGTAGGGTAGGGGGATTTCGAAAGTGAATGTGAAAGACAGTTTGTATTCGAAATAAAAGTATTAAAATCGTTTGCTTGAATTGGGAATTCTATTGTTGTATAAATTTTTATGTGTGACGTAATGGTCACGTGTTTAAATTTATTAATATTTAAGTGCGTTTATTTGGATGAATCCTTTTATATTTGCGAGTTTTTTTGGCCTTTTGCTATGTGTTTGTGTGTTTGGTTGCGCAATGTTTATGTTACTATAGGAAAGTTATCCAACATATTTATTTATTAGTTTTATTAGTAGAATTTATGTATCAGATGATAAATGTGTTATTTGTTGTATTGAAATGTATTGTGAGGTTTGTAAATAAACCATTTATTTATAAATATTTTTTTTTAACATTTATATTATATTTATGAATTATTCGCTAGCTCCAATCATAAATCATCGTGTTTACAACGCAGTTTCATATTTTTCTGATTTACACTTTTTCACTTATTGCGATGGAGAATCAAATCCTCTATAGCCTGGCTGGTACAAGAACCAAACAATTCTAAGCAATGGCTGTAAAGATGTAAAGGGAAAGGAGCTTTACTTTTGTCACGATTCACAAAAATTACAGTTTTTTTCGTACTTCCTGAATAATTTGAAAATTAGAGCTACCTTGTTCTCTCTCTCTCTCACGACTTCGATTATGTATACTCGATTAACTGAACAAATTAACCCAATATCGGATGAAATCTAAATGTGCAAAAACGTCACTTATAATTAATTAAATGACAACACAGGTGGACCACAAAATATTATAATGAAAAAAAAAATCGACTAATATTGTTTGATTTCTAATCAGCTATTGATCAAAAACAGTCTAACGTTATTTGTTTGGCTATTTCTAATATATATATATATATATATATATATATATATATATATATATATATATATATATATTTATATGTCCGGTTTATTTTATATTTATTTGTATAAAAACTACCTAGAATTAACCTCGTGATTGCATAACTGATTATTTTTTGTTTTTTATCTCAAATTAAAGAAAGACGAAAATACGATTATTTTAATATATAAAAATTCATATTCGCTGATGTTTATAAATTAATAAAAACTAAATAAAACTGCAAACGTAAGTTATTTCAATAATAAAAATCCCATTACATTAATACTCTGACGTTAAGTTAGAATTATATTTTCACTTAGAATTGCGTCCACAAAGAATATTTTCGTAAGCTAATATTTCAACTTTCGCCTTTCACGACGCAGCGAAATGAGAATTAAAAAGAATAATTTGTACCCAGAAAATTATTCCTCATTAATCATTTTCGCTTCCGACACGTAATCTAAACGAAAAAAACGAACATAGTTTCTCAAATTGCATTAAGAGAAAAAGAATGGTGACATTTAAAACCGAGGTATTAGCAGAAAAATGCGTGATGATGTCACTATTATGCTTTGTTCTTTTCAGACAGTTCGATTGTTAAAAAGAATAACATGGGGGCGATTTCAAAAGGTTACATTTACTTCTATTCATCTAATTGTAGAACAATTTTGTTTTGAAAAATTATCAAATATTTTTTAAGGATTGCTAATTTTAAAATAACACAAATTCGCATACAGATATGTTGGTGTTTATAACATTGAAACTGAAATATATTCAACAAAAGGAACAATTTTTTTTCAATTACGAAATTTTATTATATTTTAAAAATGATTGGGTGATGGTTTCCTTTTAATTCCCTATTCTGAACATATTTGATATTATTATGATAGAAATTATTAAAATGTTTGTCGCACTTGTTGATAAAAAAAGGAAGCTAGTAAATTATTTTTTATTTGATTACTTATTATAAATTCATATTAAAATAGACTGGATATCGGGAAACATTGAATTTTTGAGTCAAAGTAAACTGTACCCATAACTGTACATAAAACTAAAAACAAGAACAGTAAAGAAGGAAATATATAGCTATGGAACCTAAAAGTGTATTTTTAAATATCTGTATTCCGTACTCAAAAAAGTTAAGGGGAGACAGCAGTCCTCGATGACAGAAATCAGCAGTTTTTGCGTTATTACCAAAACCAAAACTTTCAGTATTTTGGAACATTTTTCTCAAATTCTATTGAATATTTTCATTTACTTTTTTTTAACAAATAATAAAAATAAATAAGTTTTACATAGTGAACTTAAAGTATTTCTAAAATTATAAAAAACTAAATACTTTGTGTGAAATATTTTTTTGCGAAAAATATAGATATTTGTATATGCAAGATAAAAGACTTTTTCATATATTTTTTTAACCAATAATGGGTACAAAAATTGGGTGAATTACAATGTTTACTTGCATTTAGTTAAAGTTTTATGTAAAGTTATTATATATTTATTCTGAAAGTTTACCAAACCGAACGTTATCAAATTGAAAATTCTATGTGCGTAAACAAAAAGGATTATTATTTAAAATTGTTTATACAAAACTAAAGTTTTGAAATGTAATAATCATAACAAATATTTAGTTTTTTACTGTATAATTTTTTTTATGAAATATTATATTTTAAAGTTTTTAATACGTTTGTAAATTCGTTTTATAGGTTAATTCGTCATTCCCATGATAATTATTAAAACGTGCCCATATAAGAGTTGATATTAATGATATGTATGCTTCGTACATTTTTATCTTGTATTTAACTATTTTTTTTTGGATTACTGATGCCAGCTACTAATTTTTATTTCATGGGATCATGGTTATTTAAACATGTTAACTTTGTGTTACTAAAAGTAATAATTTCCTTAAAAGAATTTTAATAATTTTTATATACTTTTTCTTTTCTATAAATACTCTATGAATAGAGTTACAAAAATATTTTTAAAAAATCATGATTATTTGATTGATACAAAATAAAACCTTTTTTCATTCATACAAAATATGACTAATTTTCCATTTATAGCATTAAATGGTTTGTATAACTTTTAAAATAAAATTTAAAATAATGAAATTGATATATTTAAAATATTTTCGATCATGAACATTCATAGTCTGAAAGTATTGTAAAAGTTCATTATTATGATACATTCGTTATTATAATTCGATAGTATTTTATTTTAACACAACTACAAAATTTCCATTCCAAACACTAGATTTAAATACATGAAGTATACAAATCATTTTTATCAAATATAAGTTGGGTACATTTTATTAAATTTATTATTATAAAAAATAATATTATATGGCTTCTGTGGCTAGTAAATTTGCTGTAATTGTGCATTTTCCTATAACTTTTCATTTTAACACAACTTTAAAATTGCCAAACTTTAGATAAAAATGTATGAATTATACAAAACATTCTTATCAACTATAAGTTGGGTACGTTTTATTAATTAGCTTAAACATAATAATTATATGGCTTCTTTGGCTAGAAAATATATTGTATTTTATCAATTTGATAGCCTTTTTTTAACAATACTACAAAATCGCAAAGATAATTTTCGTAGTAGAACTACACTATAAGTACAAGAGTAATATTTTGTTAATATTAGTGGCAATAAAACTTTATCTACGTTATGTAATTTACTAAAAAAATGTAATTAAATCGAAATAGTTTTCTTCTATACAAACTAAGCACATTTTTATTATTAAAAATATTACTTTCTTAAAATAAAGTAATATCTGTGTATGTGTCAATCGATTCAAGTTAACAACTTGTGTAAACTTGTGTAATAAAACGTATATCAATATATCCTAACTATTAATAGTTTACTAGATTTAAAGGAATAATAGAAATATTAAGAGGACTAAAATATCAGAATATTTCCTAAACTCCTAAATTGATTAATCTCTTTAAATACACTTGAAATTTTTAGCAAAAATAGAAGTGCCAGAATAAAGAAGAAATATTGAGACATTATAATTTAGACATTTGTATACTCAATACGGCAGAACATAATAATTTAAATGTAGTAGTCTATCAATTACATGCTTAAATATTTCTGGTTTAAATTATGTTGAAAAGATGGTCATTTTCTTATGTTCCAAAAATTAAAAAAATTCTTTATCTTAATATATTAAAATAATTTAATTTAAAATTGTGAATTCTAAATTAAAATATATAGATTTTCATCTAAAAGCTGATTAAGTAGGCTAATATAAAATAAATGACTCGTAGTAATGATATCAAGCACTTAATTATATATAAGTAATCTAACAAAAATTAGTACTACTTTATTTAAAAACAATTGTGGCTCTAAAACCTTATATCTTTTTATTGTAAAAATAAAACTACTTTAAAATAAATTTTAAGATTTTTTGTAAACTGACACAAAACAAAAACGCTACAATTCTATAATTAGTTTATGAGATAGTTTTTAAATATTTAACAAATTCACTTGTTTGATGTTAATTAAAATAAGCGGTTTTTTATTTCACATATCCCGTTTTAAAACATTATATATAGAGAAAATAATTGTATAAACATATGTTTAGCATAGATGAGAGTAATGTTCAGTATTCAAATTTTACAAAACTTTAAATTTTCAATATTTAATGGATTTCGACACATTTTGAATGGTAATATTTTCAATTTTTAGTTCTTATACAATTTTATGTTTATCTGTTATAAAGGATGAGGTTATTTATAAACAATATATCTATAAATATTATTAGAGCATAAACGTTTATGTGTCGATTAAACATTAATTTATAAAATAATGAATATGATTTTAAATAAAAGTTCGTCATTTGTTAGTTTTTAACTAAATCAATTTAAAATTTTAATAAATACTATTTGTATTTAACATTGCAATTAAAAAAATATTTTACAAATATTGTTTAAAATTTGCTCAATCGCAGCATGTTAGTAAGTTTTATATAAATTGATCAACTTTATTAAATTTTTGCTGTTTAACTTATTTGTCCATTCATTGCAAAATATTAATTTCCAATACATGGTAATTGTTAAGATCGAATATTAAAAATATTTTTAAATTTATTACAAAATATTTTTTATTTACGAACTTTCTGAACTATTGTAAATCTTATAAATCCATTTTAACATAACACTTTTCCTGAGACATTGTTCGAAATTTAATGCACTCATCACAGTCTGGAACCCACTAGCGCAAATACAAATTTCCAAATTCCAATTTTGAATTTAATAAAATCATTGGAATATATTTTAATATATTCACACATAAAATTCGAACATCAATAAACTCGTATCGTTAATCCGATTTCCTGATTTTAAATTTTGAATTGAATAAAAGCAACGGAATATAATTTAATATTTTCTTACATATACATTCAACGAAAAAACTACGCATAACCTTGAAATGAGGCGCCTTGACCTACATTTCATTTTTCATTCGTTTGCATTCAACTGACTTACAGTGTTCTTTTAAATTAATGCATACTAAATACATCAATTTATGTATACGCATAATCATCAACTCTGTATTAATACTAAATTTACACAAACGATATGTTACAGATAGCTTTTTTTAAGATAGCCCTGCTTACAAAACTGTTTTTATCATTTTAAATACAAGTAAACTTGAAATATCTTTCACTTTATATTTATGCTCATGTTGACACTTGAAATGATAATAGAATATTCTACTACTGTCCCTTTTATGGAACACAAACAAAATCCCCTAAAATTGGCAGACGACTTCGTTGGCACGGCAACCCCTACCAACTCCTACGTCATTCCCCGAAAGATGCGGATGAAGGACCCAGAATGCGGATAATCCCGACCCCGTTTTTCCCGATCCGGGATCGAAAACCGGAAAACACGATCACAAACGGTCGGGCGATAATATTGGGTCCTGCAAGGGGTTCTCTCCGCCCTGGAAAAGGTTAAAAAATTATGTTTTTTAAAGGGACTTACCTCAGAAGAATGTTCGGACGTCGAAAGGGAATCGATGGTCGGAAGGGATGCGCTCCGTGTGTTGACAATCGTTTGGGGGGCGAGTGCGCATGCGTCGAGACCTTCGCATTTTCCCGCTACTACGCAATATTTTGGGAATTCTTGGAGCTGAAAAGTGGAGACCTTTTATGAGTATTTTTTTCCCCGAGAATTCTGCGGGGGAGGGGGAAGGATTGATATGCAAAAATCATTGTTTTCGGATGAGAATGGATATAATAGGGGATTAAAGATAATGAAAATAATGGGGGATTACAGATGATTGTGATAATGTTTTTTTTAATTGTTCGTTGACAATCTTTTTACGTATAGTTTCTGTATTGAAATATTGTATACGTATGTGGACCTCCATAAAACTGTCAATTACATAATAATGAAATATTATATTCAATGAATATTCATTGTAGTTGTGATTCTAGTTGTGTTAAAGAAAACAAATTGAAAATATAGATTCCTAAACTAGAAAAAAGCAACTTTAATTTACATTTACTGTTATTATTCTGAAAAGATTGCTTTTCTTTAATGGAACATTGACAGTGTTTTTACGTATACAGTTTCGGTATCAACATTTTATATATGTCTATGGACCTCCATAAAACTTCCAGTTCAGTAATAATGAAATATCGTGTTCAGTGTTTATTCATTGTAGTTATTCCAGTTGTGTTAAAGAAAAAGCTTGAGAATATAGATTTAAAAATTAGAAAAAAACAACTTTATTATACATTTACTGTTATTATTATTTTGAAAATATTGCTTTTCTTTAATGGTACATTGGTGTTTTTATATATAGTCTGGGTATCAAAATTTTATGTACGTTTATGGACCTTAGTAGAACTGTAAATTAGTTAGTCAATAATAAAATATTGTGTTCATTGTTTATTCATTGTAGTTCTGATTCTAGTTGTGTTAGAGAAAAAACTTGAAAACATAGATTCCTAAACTAGAAAATAAAAACTTTAATTTACATTTACTGTTATTATTCTGAAAAGATTGCTTTTCTTTAATGGTACATTGGCAGTGTTTTTGCGTATATAGTTTCGGAATCAACATTTTATATACGTCTGTAGACCTCCATAAAATTTTCAGTTATACAATAATGAAATATTGTGTTCAATGTTTATTCATTGTAGTTATTCCAGTTGTGTTAAAGAAAAAGCTTGAGAATATAGATTTAAAAATTAGAAAAAAACAACTTTATTATACATTTACTGTTATTATTATTTTGAAAATATTGCTTTTCTTTAATGGTACATTGGTGTTTTTATATATAGTCTCGGTATCAAAATTTTATGTACGTTTATGGACCTTAGTAGAACTGTAAATTAGTTAGTCAATAATAAAATATAGTGTTCATTGTTTATTCATTGTAGTTCTGATTCTAGTTGTGTTAGAGAAAAAACTTGAAAACATAGATTCCTAAACTAGAAAATAAAAACTTTAATTTACATTTACTGTTATTATTCTGAAAAGATTGCTTTTCTTTAATGGTACATTGGCAGTGTTTTTGCGTATATAGTTTCGGAATCAACATTTTATATACGTCTGTAGACCTCCATAAAATTTTCAGTTATACAATAATGAAATATTGTGTTCAATGTTTATTCATTGTAGTTATTCTAATTGTGTTAAAAAAAAGCTTGAAAATATATATTTCCAAACTAGAAATAAAAACTTTAATGTGCATTTACTGTTATTATTCTGAAAAGATTGATTTTCTTTAATAGTTCATTGACAGTGTTTTTACGTATATAGTTACTTTATCAACATTTTATATACGTCTATGGACCTCCATAAAACTTTCAGTTCAGTTATAATGAAATATCGTGTTCAGTGTTTATTCATTGTATATATTCCAGTTGTGTTAAAGAAAACAAATTGAAAACATAGATTCCTAAATTAGAAAACAACAACTTTAATTTACATATACTGTTATTATTCTGAAAAGATTGCTTTTCCTTAATGCTACATTGGCAGTGTTATTATGTATATAGTTTCGGTATCAACATTTTATATACGTTTATGGACCTTTGTAGAACTGTAAATTAGTCAGTAATGAAATATTGCTTTAAGTGTTTATGTGTTGTAGTTGTGATTCTAGTTGTGTTAAAGAAAACAAATTGAAAATATAGATTCCTAAACTAGAAAAAAGCAACTTTAATTTCCATTTACTGTTGTTATTCTGAAAAGATTGCTTTTCTTTAAGGGTTCATTGACAATGTTTCTACGTATATCGTTTTAATATCGATATTACATGGACATTAGTAGAACTGCCAAATAGTCAATATTGAATTATTGTATTGAGTTTTTATTCATCGTAGTTGCAGTTCTGGTTGTGTTAAAGAAAAAAACTTGAAAAATATAGATTCCCAAATTAGAAACCCCGAGCTTGTATGTATTAATTCACATTTATTTTTATTATTTTGAAGAAATTACATTCATTTTGTTATTTGTTGGCAACATCATTAGGAATACAGTTTTAGTATCGATATTACATGTAAGTTTATGAATCTTAGTAAATATGTCAATTAGTTAATAAGTTAATAAGGAAATATTGTGTTAATTTCTTATTCATTGTAGTTGTAATTAGAAAAAAAACTTGAAAATATAGATTTCCAAACTAGAAACAAATTAAGTATTTTTCATAACAACAAAAAAAAGTATATTTCTTCCTATGACTAAAACAATCCAAATATTAAGGTTGTCAAACATTTGCACCTATCAAAAATTAAGTTGTAAAAAGTTAAAACACAATATATTAAATAAATAATATTTTATTTAATAATATTTCATCTCATTTTTGGTTCTAGGTTTTACATTACGTAATATATAAATATTCTTTAAATTAATATATTAGAGAAAAACTGGAAAATATAGATTTCCAAACTAGAAACAAACTAAGTATTTTTCATAACACCAAAAGAAAAAAGAATGTTTGTTCCTATGACTAAAAATATCCAAATATTAAGGTTGTCAAACATTTGAAACTATAAAAAATTAAGTTGTAAAAAGTTAAACAATATAAAACACAATATATTAAATAAGTAATATTTTATAATATCTCATGTCATTTTTGCTTCTAGATTTTACATTATGTAATCTATAAATATTCTTTTAATTAATATATTAGAAAAAAACAGGAAAATTTAGATTTGCAAACTAGAAACAAACTAAGTATTTTTCATAACACCAAAAGAAAAAAGTATATTTCCTATGAATAAATAAATTTAAATATTAAGGTTGTCAAACATTTGCACCTATCAATAATTAAGTTGTAAAAAGTTAAAAACAATTTAAAACACAATATATTAAATAAATAATATTTTATTTTATAATATTTCATCTCATTTTTGGTTCTAGGTTTTACATTACGTAATATATAAATATTCTTTAAATTAATATATTAGAGAAAAACTGGAAAATATAGATTTCCAAACTAGAAACAAACTAAGTATTTTTCATAACACCAAAAAAAAGTATATTTCTTCCTATGACTAAAACAATCCAAATATTAAGGTTGTCAAACATTTGCACCTATCAAAAATTAAGTTGTAAAAAGTTAAAAACAATTTAAAACACAATATATTAAATAAATAATATTTTATTTTATAATATTTTATCTCATTTTTGGTTCTAGGTTTTACATTACGTAATATATAAATATTCTTTTAATTAATATATTACAGAAAAACTAGAAAATATAGATTTCCAAACTAGAAACAAACTAAGTATTTTTCATAACACCAAAAAAAAGTATATTTCTTCCTATGACTAAAACAATCCAAATATTAAGGTTGTCAAACATTTGCACCTATCAAAAATTAAGTTGTAAAAAGTCAAAAACAATTTAAAACACAATATATTAAATAAATAATATTTTATTTTATAATATTTTATCTCATTTTTGGTTCTAGGTTTTACATTACGTAATATATAAATATTCTTTTAATTAATATATTAGAGAAAAACTGGAAAATATAGATTTCCAAACTAGAAACAAACTAAGTATTTTTCATAACACCAAAAAAAAAGTATATTTCTTCCTATGACTAAAACAATCCAAATATTAAGGTTGTCAAACATTTGCACCTATCAAAAATTAAGTTGTAAAAAGTTAAAAACAATTTAAAACACAATATATTAAATAAATAATATTTTATTTTATAATATTTCATCTCATTTTTGGTTCTAGGTTTTACATTACGTAATATATAAATATTCTTTAAATTAATATATTAGAGAAAAACTGGAAAATATAGATTTCCAAACTAGAAACAAACTAAGTATTTTTCATAACACCAAAAAAAAGTATATTTCTTCCTATGACTAAAACAATCCAAATATTAAGGTTGTCAAACATTTGCACCTATCAAAAATTAAGTTGTAAAAAGTTAAAAACAATTTAAAACACAATATATTAAATAAATAATATTTTATTTTATAATATTTCATCTCATTTTTGGTTCTAGGTTTTACATTACGTAATATATAAATATTCTTTTAATTAATATATTAGAGAAAAACTGGAAAATATAGATTTCCAAACTAGAAACAAACTAAATATTTTTCATAACACCAAAAGAAAAAAGTATTTTCCTTCCTATGACTAAAAAAATCCAAATATTAAGGTTGTCAAACATTTGCACCTATGAAAAATTAAGCTGTAAAGAGTTAAACAATTTAAAACACAATATATTAAATAAATAATATTTTATTTTATAATATATCATCTAATTTTCGGTTCTAGGTTTTACATTACGTAATCTATAAATATTCTTTTTAATTCATGTATTTATAACAAATTCTCATAAGTAATTACCTTACGTTAATTTTGATTTATAACCAAATATTAATTTTGGCATAATTTTGAAGTTATATTTTAGATATTATAATTATTTGAAACGAAGTTTTAAGAACCAGTTTATTATGTTTATCAGCGACCGAATATCAATTGTATGGTTTTAAAATCTTAAGTATTCTTTTATTTTTCCGGGTTCACAGTTATTTGTTTAGCGTTTGCAAGATTATTTTTTCTTCTTGTTATTTTATATTCGCATTATTTCTTTAGTAATTGCACATATATCACATTTTTACATGGGTAAGTTTGATATAATGTTAATAAAATTTCCAGGTTTATATGTATAACCTATACCTGTACCTATTATTCAGATAGGGGCAAGAATACACACATTTTGAATATCTTAATGCGTTTCCATATAATTTATGTTATAGATTCACAAGAAAAGTATTTTATATCGTAAATGCGTTTTTAATAAACATTATTTGAGAAAACCTTCAGAACTTTTACGTTATTTATAAGTTATTGTAAAATTAAAACAACCTCTTCAAAATTCCATTATTCTTTTGACATATTATAAATACCTGTTAAATTTGGATTTTTATTTTAATCAATTAATGTATTAGACGTAAATTCTTAACAAATTGACTTCGTTTTGATTGTGTTTCTTTTACTTTTAGAATTATTTTCTAACTTTCAATTGTTTTACGGTGCATCAAAATATATTTCACCATAAATGTATTATGAAACCTTCTCTATCTTGAAACACGACTTAAAAACAATTTACACAAAGAGTGATAAATGTATTTTACGATTTAACATTTGCAAATTATAGTTCAAATCCCCAATGTCTCTAAATATTGATATTCATAAATTTATTAAAATATTTATTTGTATTGAAAATGAATAAAAATTCCAAATACATAAAAATAAATTAAACTCATAAATAATTGTATACAGTCATAAAATGGTATATACAAAGATACTAACAACGAAACTAAAATATCTCTATTATATTTTAGATATTTTATTGTAAAAATGATAATTCCCTTTGTAAAGCCAATATTTGAAACTAAGTTGCGTATTATAAACTTTCAATACATTCTAGAATATTGGATTTATTTAATATCCAAGTTTATTCTTTATAATTTTAATAGAAAATTTTACAAACTTCTAAAATGTAACTAAATAAAAGGTTTGTATATACTCGTTAATTATGTTAGAGCAACGCTGATGAATGAAGCGTTAAAAATAGAAATACGGCTGTCTAAATTAAATAGTCTATCCTAGTTTTATCACTTTGATTGTACTATTTATTTAATATATTTGATGTGCATATCAAATTACTGATACTTTAGAATGATCCATTAATTCTTATCCATGAATGAAATTATATAAAGGGTCGCAACATAAACTAATTTCACTTTACGAAATATATCGTTTGCAGGTTCCAAAGAAAGGAAAATTTAATTTTAATAATCAATTTGTGCATCAGAATCAAATTCTATAGAAATTAAAATATCTGGAAAGGAAATGACAATTTAATTACAAGAAGAATGAATGCGTAAAGCAAGGTGTATTCTGAAATAAAGGAAGTTTGGAAAGAGGGTGTAGATTATATAATGATAAATATCATAGTACTACTACATTTACTATAATACAAAAATATTTCCTCAAATAATTGAAACAGTCTTATCCAAGTTAGTTAGTCTTACACAAGTTATTTAAATGATTAATGTATATATTTATAAACAATTTAAAATTTTGCTGATTAAACTTCTGTGATAATTCTATGTGGGTAAATATGTAGTCGTTATAGTTTTTGATAATTTTGGATTGTTAATTTAGAGTAGTTACAAATAAAATATGCTATTTTTTATTTCATTATTATGCAATACATAGAACTTACCCAATTAATTCATATAGTTTCTCAAATGTACAAAGAAACAAAATCACGTTACAGTTGTTCTAAGCTAGCATACACTGTAAAAAAAATGAACTTAAAAATGAGTACTTAAACCTATACTATCGTATTTAAGTATAATTGCAAGTAAATGTGCGATGATGTACTCAAATGGAAGTAACCGTATTTTCTCAAAAAGTAATAATGTTATTAAATATCGCTAATATCAGTTTTTTTTCAAGCAATCTTAATGAAACTTGAGAAACTTGACCCTTTGCACTCCAAGAACTTTTGGCGTTGTCCGTTCTTTCTACGGAGCAGTTATTCATTATTATGTTCTTTTCCCTAGAATTTGTTATGCTCATAGAAAAAGAAACCTAATTTGTTTTGGATCTGCAAAAGAACGAGTTGAAAAAAATATCGATGTTTTTTAATCACAAGATCACGCTGTTCTCGTGTATTTTAAAGAACAGGGAACCAAAAGAACGAGTCGTTATGTTGTCGCCTGAGCGGCGCCAGCGGAGTGCAAAGGGTAAAATAATTATTCAGAAAAAGGTTTTCTTTTTATTCGATATCGGTTGGTTAAATATAATTGGTTAATACAACTCATTATATTACTTCCAATTCTTTTAGCATACCCTTTAAGGATCTTTTCTGATTATAAGCCCTGGTAGTGGAACGGATAAGACACTAGATTGCGGTGATGAGGATCTTGGTTCGATTCCCTATAAGATCTGCTTGTAATCATGCATATATTTGATATTTATATATGCCTATTGATTGAAAATGATTTATGTTTTATTATATATTAACGACAAGTTAATAAAACGAAGTAAGGCTGCCTATCTAGGCAAGGATGTACTTATTGTACTTAATTTTGAGTACATGTCTTCTCCAAAATTGAAACTTATGTATTTGGTGTCATGATAAGCATCGAATGTAATAAAAACAATTTTTATTTATATTTAACTATTTAAACAAGTAACTATTTTTAGTAGTGTACAAGTTAAAATATGAAAAGTTATGTTAATATACTTATATTTTCAATACAAGCTGTATGGCTTCTTCAAGTTGAATCTCTCGATTGGAACGGTAAAAACAAATGAGAGGTGAAAACAAATTAATAATTATGGCGCGACGTGCAAACATTGAAATGTTGCGATGACCTTGTTGGAGGAATCGTGATCGGAAGTTTACTATATCGAACCAGTAAATCCGGAAAAATTCCTAATTCCGCAGTCATACCCAAACATTGTTTTTCAAGGCTATTAAACATTATACGAAATATTAAATTGCAATAGTTTAGTTAGTTAAATTGCGATTCGTGAACATCTGTGAATACTTACAAATTTAATGCATAAAAAGAATAATCCGAATATGCCTTCAGTCAATGAATTGGGGTCGAAAGAGACTGACTATTTTTATTGGATAATTTCAAATTAAATGTTCTGTGTTAGATGGTAGAGTGAAATCGAATATAACAAGAAATCGAAAAAGATTTAATCGTAGCAATCGTCGTTAGAATAAAATATAGTGTTCAGTTTGTTAATTATGCGAGTGAAATATTTAACGTCTTTAAACTAAATAAAGCATACTACTACCTGGTTGCCTGCTGCATCTTTTGTGAAGCATTTCTACGACAAGAAGGAAATACACGGGCATAAATTGATAATTATCCGTTTAAGGACGATTAGGAAAATACTCGCACTTTTGTAGTGAAGAACTGTTGAAAGATTGTGAAGATGGGCGTTAGATTGACTAAAGACGGCATTGTGTTTTTGGTAGATTCTGGATGCTTAACTGTGCAATTTCATATTATATATGCCACTTGTCGTATCAGTGCCCATGTGACAACCTAATGTATACATATCTCTCTGCATATATATATATATATATATATATATATATATATTTGGATGGTTTAGTGGTGAATCTTTGCACCAAACTCATACCGTTACGGAAGCCTCAAAATTCAATTTTTCAAGTCGTAGTATATTTGTAGCAAAGCTGGCAACCCTTTGATCGCAAGATGACAATTTGTCACCGACCGGACACGAACTAGGAATCCTCTGGTTCAACGGAGCCCCATGTTCGTCGTTGTCTTTCTTGCAGGTATTTGTTGATGTAGCGACAGCGAAAATTTCGGATGTAGTTAAAGAGGTTAAACCAATTATCGGCTAAACCTCCACTTTTTTTATTAAGGACTTTTGGTACAACCTAGATTCCACCGTAATATGGTGTAGATCCCTGTTGTGCACCAAGATATGGTACATCGTTGAACTGAAATTTTTAACAGTGTACTTAACGCCTCTTACACATGACACATCTATACAAGTGTGGTATCAAAAGAAAGAGAATTTCTCGGAGCTCTGATGAATCGTATGTTCATAAATGTGAACTATTTGTTTGAAACGCGCGATTAAAAGAGAGTTATTACATAAATAAACATCTTTAAAAATATTTCAAAAATTTAGCCATTCCTTTACTTATATCCCTAGATCGTCCCTTTGTAGTTTGGTCGGTAATGCGTTGTATTTAGGAGCAATAGGTTGCGGGTTGAGACCCATCAGGTGTAATGCAATTAATTTTACTAGCTGTTTGGCCCATTGTTGCGGGTTCACATGCAACACTGGGCCGAATAGCTGGTAAAATTTAATCTGAAATTTTTTTCTTAGTAAAATTTATTGCTGAAGAATTATTTCGGTAGAATATTAAATTATAAAAAATGGCACCATTAATCCACTTCAGTTCTCTCGCACAATTATCGTCTTTTCCTGGTCATAAAGAATCGGTAGAATAACTTTATTACTACCATCACGCACAAAAATCGAATTCCATCGAAATTAGTTTATACGAGAAGAAGAGAAAACTAAAATAAAAATAGAGTAAAACAAGCCCCACACATATTAAAAGATGAATCCATGAAAATGAAGGGGGGGGGGGGAATAGCAGCATCCAATGATGAAAACAGGGCGCTGTCATATTTGATCGATGGAGAAATAATCACCGCAATTTTGAGGTGAGAATTTCGCATTTTCTTCTCAAATTCGCCACATAAAAAACAGATTGAAGTTTTGAAAATAGAGGGGGAGGGTGGAAATTCTTTATGACAAGTTAATTTCATGATAGAGCTTGGAACCATCAGGTCTTTTATTTTTCTGCAAGGTAATCAAAAGTAAGTCCGTCATGTTAAAGAGGTATCGTTTGCTCTAATTTGGGGATATAGGGGGTAATTTGTGGTTGATAGAATTTTGAAGGGGTGGTGTATGGTTCTGTTGTCAGCACCTGATGCATAATTCCGCGGTTTGCAAAAAAGAACCAATACTTAGGCCATTAAACGGCTATGGATGTATCAAAACTGTGAAATTGCCTTCACTTTAAGAACCTGTAATTATGTTTACGATGAAAATTTTATAAAAAGCTTAAAAATCAAATTTATTTATAGATTTTATAGCTTTTAAAATAGATCAACTAGAAATCGCCTCCACTTCCACGGCGTTGCCCAGGGAGAAGATATAAAGTATAGCATAAAAGTAAAAAGTCTCTCTCAAAGAGTGTCTGTAATTACCCAGCAAAAAAAGTCAGCATAAAACCTTCATCAAAATTTTGAAATTGAGGGTTTTATGCAGGAAAACTGCAGTTTGTTAAGTTCTGTAACATTAAAGGTTTTTGTTTCAATGTCCTTCATAAAAACTTTCATAAAAACCTGCAAAAAACCTTCTATTTTTAATCATGAAGGGAAAATGCAGATATTTTAAAGGTTTTATGCAGGAAAATTAAAAACTTCAAAAAAACTGCAGGTTTTTGTTTCAATATCCTTAAAAAAAACCTTCAAAAAACCTTCAATTTGACAATTTTGATGAAGGTTTCATGCTGACTTTTTTTGCTGGGTAGCAACAAAAATCGCCTCCACTTCCCCGGTGTTGCCCAGAGAGAAGATATAAAGTATAGAGTATAAGTAAAAATAAATGGAGTGTCTGTAAATAGCAATTGAAATCTCTTTCATTTTCCTGGCGTTGCCCAGGGAGAAGATATAAAGTATAACATAAAAGTATAAAGTAACGGGGTGTCTGTAATTAACAGTAGAAATCGCCCCCACTTCCCCCGTTGTTGCCCAGGGAGAAGATATAAAGTATAGAGTACAAGTAAAAATAAATGGAATGTCAGTAATTTGCAATAGCAATCGTCTAACTTTCCCGTCGTTTCTCAGTGAGAAGACATAAAGTATAGAGTATATAAGATATACAATATTTTACTACATGTAATTAAAAACGTAAAATATTTCGTGAAAATTTATTGGCATGTTATAAATTATATCCCCATCGGCAAGTAAAACCCGTGTTATCATCACAATACGCATGCTTTAGAAAAATCGTTATTAGGAGAGCACATCTTCACAGTGATCTCATATAATTAAATGTGTTTTCCAATAGATTTTAAAAATAATGTAACACAGAGTATTTTTAACGAATTTAAAATACTGTGTTTTGTTCGGAAAACACACGCCGAAAACATAATTAATAGAAATCAGATAAAGGAAAATTAGCGATATTAAAATATACTTGATATTTATTAGAATATTAGCTGTTACCCCCGGTTTCACACGCGTTGAAAAAATTTACCTCATTGGTTCATTCTCCCCGTTTATTTTTCTCTTTTATTTTCTTGAAGAAAAAATAACTGGTCTATTTTTCAGACATCCCCGCCTACTGAGGTTAGCTTTTTTGTTAGTTTTCCAATTGAAGTATAATTGGCATAATCAGTTGTCAGATAGATTTATTTCGCAAAAGCAATTTTTATTATTATTATTTATTATTAGGCACACAATGTTGTCAAGCAACCCCAAGGCCCGTCCAAACAACGCAATAAAACTACATATACAATAAAATACGTACATTTTTAAAATACATATATATATATATATATATATATATATATATATATATATATATATATATATATATATATAATAAAATACATATTTAATAAGTACATATATACACAAAATAAAAACAAAGACTAGATGCCAAGAAAGTCCAATTGAACGTCCATTACATAATTCAACAAATATATTACATCAACATTTTTCAAAGTTGTTTGGACAGTATAAAATTATATTACAGATTTTAATATGGATTCTTTATCAATATTTTAAATATATTTCCTAATCTCTCTTTTAAATTTATTTTTATTTTTATTGATACTGATCTATAGATTTTGATCGCTAAATTTTAATTGTTTAAAACAATAATTGCATATTAATTTATTTTGAAGTGTTTCGTTATTACCAAGAACTTATGAATTTATAACGATGAAGTTACTATTTTTTTAATGGCCAGTTAATAATATTGCTTATAAAACTTTTATAAAATGGAAAACTTAACGGAATTTTAAAATTCCAAGTTTCAAGGGCACAATTAGAGGGGAATAGTATCTATATATATATTTTCAGACATGTCCATGCAGTGGTACAAAATGTTTTTGGTGCCAAAGACACACATACAGATTCTTTTTTATTATTACTATAGATGTGTATTTATTAAAATATGCTTTTGTAAAAAATATTACTTTAAATATATTGTAGACAATTAAATTTTGTTATGCAGATAAAAGGTTCAAATTTTTAGAATCCAAATCCAAAATGTTTAATGAAATAGCACCATACCTTACGATACAAACTATACGATATATTCTGCATATAGTGCAATTAGAGAGTAGAGAAATAACAATATGTCATTAAAAAGGTTAATTTTGCTCTTAATATAAAAACAAATATAAATGAATAAATTAATTTTGTTTTTTCGTAGCGTTTTATAATTACATGATATTTTCTCGAGACAACAAAAAAATCGAATTCTGAATGTTTATCAATGAATGTTTCTCTAAACAATCGAATTCTCAATGTCCAGCAACAAAGTGTATGTGAAGTAATAAGAAAAACAAATTAATAAAAAACGAATTTTAAGTTATAAACTAAATAAAAATAAGATTTTTTCTTAAATTTTAATGAATGATATTCTTAATTATATAACAACGTTTTATTTCTAACTTAAAAGACTCAGTTAAATATTTTATATAACCTCATATACATTAAATAAATGTTTATAATTCAGTTTAGATATTTATAGCGTTCTTTATTCAAATTCAAATAGTTAGGTTATATAATAATATTAGTTAATTTACAAATAGTTACTTTCGTAGAAATTTAGAACTCATTCTTAAAGTAAAAAATATTTTCAAATAATAATAAACACATTTAAAAATGTTATTAAAAATTATTCGGCCTTCTTATTTTAAAATTGACGTTGAAATCTTAAATCTCAGCGCCATGTGTTCCGACATAAGACGATTAAAATTATTCAATTTATATTCAAATTGGATTCCGTTTTGAATGGAAATCATTCAAAATTCCCGTGAGAGAAATTCTATTTGATGATAAGGAATAAACAGAAATAAAATGAAAAAATATCCATTAACACATTTTATGATTTGAAGATCATTAATTTGATAAAGCACAGTCTTGACGACATTTTTATTCTATTTACTCAACCTGGTTATTCTTCAGTCATTATTGTGTCAAAAGAATCATTATATTTACTTAAATTCCGTTAAAAGCATGTGACATTTTGGAAATATTTTTCTTTGCATCCTGTTTCTTAATTTTTTTTTTTTGTAAATGCTAACGTGAAAGTTGTTTTATATGTTTCTTTTTTTAGCATATGTTTTCTCTGTATCTATTCTGGATTAATTATATTACTTTTATTTAAAAAAAGAGCATTGAACATAACTTACATTTCTTAATAATTGCTGAAAGACAATTGTATTTGCGTACTTTTGTTTTTCTTAGCATATGCTTTATCTCCAATTATTATGTTTAAACTACACACACATTTCTATAAGTTTTATTAAAAATACAGTTTTTTAAGAAAACATAACCATAGAAATGTTTTAGGCAAATCAAATTCTGGGCATCAATTGCATTTTATTTGATTATGGTTTCACTACAGCTACACAACAGACTAAATGTAACAGTATTTCTATAAAATGTGCTCTGTAAATAAAAGGTACTTACAAATGAGTATCTGAACATACTCGTATTTCTTTGAGCATCGAAAGTGAGCAATGGCGTCTCAAATATAAGTATCAGTACTTTTTCAAAAATGAGCAGTGTGATTTAATATTGCTAATATCACCTTTTGTTGAAAACATTCTAACACAGCGTCCCGAAAAATTTAAAATAATTGTTCAGAAGATGGTTTTAAACTTTATTGGATGCCGATTGCTTAAATGTAAACTGAATTATTACATTTCAATTATCTTATTTCCCACTTTTTTGGCGCACCTTTTTAACATTTCTTTTGATTATAACTTCTTCACGTCGTCCTGGTAGTGCAACGGATAAGGTATTGAGGATCTGGGTTCGATTTCCGGTAAGTCTAGGTTTTAATAGTCGATATTTATTTAAATTAATTTACGAAGGCAGCCTATGTAGGCAAGCTAAAGCTCTTTTTATTCATTTGCACGCATTGAACTTATTTTGAGTAGATGTCGTTTTCAAAAATTAAAACTAATGTATTCGGAGCTGTGATGAGCATCGAATGTATGAAAAAAATGAGTACATTTTTCTTATTTTTGAGTAACTATTTTTAAAAGTGTTGTATTATAGCTACAAACTTCCTTATGGCTATTCTGCAAATTTAGTAAATTATCACTTACGCTTGCATCACATGTACGCTAAGATATCAATACACGAAAATATCATGCTTAGGATCATCAAATCTTCTAATACTGTATTCGAAACACTTAAAACATTCTATACTTATGTGTCTTTGAAATATATAACCTCTGCATCTTCATATTTGACATGTGTTTATCAAACTCAAAACGTCCTTTGCAATATCACCCAAATATATTCTAAGACGTCAATAGTTTTGACCCGCATTTCACATTCAAAGCATTTCCCTTTGGAGGCCTTTTCTTTTTTTTCTTCCTTCTTCCCAATGCGGCTTCTCTTTAAAATTGTATGTGCGGGCTTTTGCCCATTTTAAAAATTCATATCCACGGATCATGGCTCGGATGTTGAAATTGCAGGTCGTCGGATACGGTGGAATCCTCTGCCCTAAGGCTGGGTATGCGTTCTGCCTTTCGTACATATGCATGAGGAGGTCGGAGAGATTCTTGCTTTGTTTACTGTGTTTCTTAGTTTTGGATTGCTGATGCGCGTGGGTTTCATGCAAAGGACGAAAAAAATCATGACATTTTTTTACTATTGTGCTTAGGAATATCCATGTATTACGAAATTTTATGTGGATATTCCTAATAATAGTAAGAGTAATGGTATTTAATTCATGGGCAGTTTCTTTAAACATATTCTGATAACTTCTCCAAGTAGCTCTTTCATTCATTCCAAGAGGCTTTTTACATTTAAATTTATGAAAAATCATAAAATCATAAAAAATCATGAAATTTTTTTCTATTGTGATTAGGAATATCCATGTATTACGAAACTTTATGTGGATATTCATAATAATAGTAACAGTAATGGTATTTAATTCATGGGCAGTTTTCTTTAAACATATTCTGATAACTTCTCCAAGTAGCTCTTTCATTCATTCCAAGAGGATTTTTACATTTAAATTTTATAGTAACTGAATTTTATAGAATTTGATTTTTATAGTAACTTAATTTTATAGTAACTTAATTTTATAGTAACTTAATTTTATAGTAACTTAATTTTATAGTAACTTAATTTTATAGAATTTGAATTTTATAGTAACTTAATTTTATAGAATTTGAATTTTATAGTAACTTAATTTTATAGAATTTGAATTTTATAGTAACTTAATTTTATAGAATTTGAATTTTATAGTAACTTAATTTTATAGAATTTGAATTTTATAGTAACTTAATTTTATAGAATTTGAATTTTATAGAACATAATTTTATAGTAATATAATTTTAGAGTAACGTAATTTTTAGTATTTGAATTTTAGAGTAACATAATTTTATAGTATTTGAATTTTATAGTAACAATAATGGTCTTTAATTCATGGAAAGTTTTATCCAAAAATATTCTTATAACTTCTCCAAGTAGCTTTTATATTCCAAGAGGCTTATTACATTTTTACATTAAAATTTAATAGTAACATAATTTTATAGTATTTGAATTTTATAGTAACAATAATTGTATTTAATTCAAGGGCAGTTTTCTCCAAAAATATTCCGATAATTTTTTCAAGTAGCTTTTAAATTGCAAAAGGCTTTTTACTTTTAAGTTTACATTTTATAGCATTTGAATTTTCAAATTCCATGAGGCTATTTACATTTTTACATTTAAGTTTGATAGTGACATAATTTTATAGTATTTGAATTTTAAAATAACAATAATGGTATTTAATTTATGGTATGGTCAGTTGACTTCCAAAATATTTTTATAACTTCTCCAAGTAGCTTTTAAATTCCAAGAGGTTTTAAAATGTATTTATTAGTTTTCATACATATACTGTATGTAATATACTAGCTGTTACTCGCGGTTCAACACGCATTAAAAAAATTAACTCTATTGGTTTGCTCTCTCCTTTTATTCCTTTTCTTTTATTTTCTTGAAAGCAATATAACTGGGCTATTGTTCAGATATATTCGGGTAGATCTACGATTGGTAGCTTTTCCGTCAGTTTTCTCGTTGAACCGAAATTAAAGGGCCAAGTGGAAGAAGAAGTAAACTGACAAAAATCACTTTCCAAGATAAACAGCTTTTTTACTGACAAAAATCTTTCAAAAAAGGGTCGCTTTCCGTTGAGCATCCACTATTTGTCGCCAAGGAAACAATTGCCACGACACTTTTTCCTATTCATCTGCCATGAGCGTGATTAGTGGTAGTTGGCTACCAAAATTGGCACGTTTTCGCACATTTGGCATTTAGTTTCTTTAATGAAATCAAGCCATTTTAAGTGAAACATATACTTTTTACTGCTCGTTATCTGCCTTAATAAATCAAGCAGAGCCATACAATTTTTTTGAGAAAACACATACGTACTGAAACCTTTCATGTGCATACATTTTTTTAAAGGTTAGCTAACCCCTTCTACCACTTGATCCTTCAATTTGCCAGAAAGAATTATTTCGCCAAATAAATTTTTTAAACTTTCAATTGTTTAAAACAATAAATATATTTTAATTTATTTTTAAAATTTTCAACCTTGGTACTTTATTATGTTATAACAATGCAGATATTATTTTTTAAATGGATATTTAAAAAAATATAAATGGAAACCTAAAGAGTTTTAAACTTTCGAGACTCAGGTACATAATTTGAGGTTGAACATATAAATTTTATTTATAAATTTATAAATATAATATAAATATAAAATAAATTCATATATAATATTTATATATAAATTTATAAATATAATATAAATATAATATAAATATAATATAAATATAATATAAATATAATGTAATATAAATTCATATATATATATATATTTATATATATATATATATATTTATAAATATAATATAATATAAATTCATATATAAATTTTATATATAAATTTATAAATATAATATAAATATAATATAAATATAATATAAATTCATAACAAATTTTCAAATATATCGGAGCATTAGAAGATAGTATTTTGAGTGCACAAATACATAGACAAAATATTTTGTTATTATAGATTAAAATTCCTTAATTCTATTGGCTGCTTAAAACGAATTACTCTAGAAACTGAGCTTTCTCAGAATAAATAAATTTTCTAGTGTGTATGTACACCTGAATACTGTGTTTATGTGTGTTCTAGGTAGATACCGTTATTTACCAATAACCTATTCTTCAGAAGTTAATTTCATTGTCCAATGAACCGAATTTTTTTTAATTCATTTTTAAAAAAATATATTCGATAGCGGATTTATGTTTTTTTTTTTTAAATTTGCATTAATTTATTCGATCATTTATGTCTTTAATTTTTAGAAATTATATTAAAAAAAATCCCATGACGTATTGCTGTTTAATTCAATTTTGTTACAGAGTGACAACAAATAACCAGAGGAAATAATTAATCCGCCATTCTGGATGAAGTATGCCAAAAATATGAAGAAAAAAAAAACGATAATGATATTTAACAAAAACTTTCATTATAAACAAAAGAAGAAATGGAATAATAAAAAACAATTAATTATTTTTAATCTAGGACAAAGTTTTTTATAAAATAAAAACTTATTCATGTATTTTTTTAATTATTTTTTTTCCAAGCACAAGCATATATTTTTTTAACGATATTGCACTGTAAAAAACAACATCTTAATTTGTGTTTTTTTTAATATTACGAGCAATGGAAAGTAAAACAGAGGTTAAAATCTAAGCTCTTTCTTTCGAAATAAATATTTAAAAATAACTGCTGCTATGCTTTGTGTTTATAGAATTTTACTGAATATAATAGGGGCAAAACTTGCTACTCAAACAGACCTAATATTTTCACTGTTATTATAAAGTAACAATTTTGTGCGGTTACTGTTAACAGCACAGCTTATGCGTACTTATATTTTATGGTTGCCATACTTTAAAAGAACAGTTATTTTTATCACCCTAAATTTTGTATGGATTTCAGTGGCGCAGCAATTAAAAAAATTTGTGGAGTTGCTCAACTAGTTTCATACCCAGAATATTTATTAATATAAAAAAATAAACATTAATTATCGATCATTGTAATTAATAATTACTTATAAATTAGTTGATAATTAGCAATGGTAAATTATCACTAATTTTTTAAATTATCTGATTCCATTGCATACATTTCTGAAGAAATTAACAATTTTGTAATTATTCAATTAGGATTGTTATAATATTCATAAAATATATGAATGTATTTTTGTGTCTAAGATCTTGTTTGGGATACTAGGAAGAAATTTTAAGTGAAATTCTATTTTGTTGTGTGGGGGGGGGGGGGGGGGGATCGTTGAGACTCCTTGGCCTATACCTTTGATATACTTATGATTGATTCATCAAATATAATGTAGAATTACAGTTATTGCCTACAACAATAGTTCCTAGAAGTAGTGTACTGCATAAGATTCCATACATATAACCTAAAAAAAATAGTTATCTTCAAATTATTTGACATACAATATCAATTATTCAGAAATGTACTTGATTTTGAAATTATTATATAAAAGATTCTTAATATTTTGAAGCTATTTTTTATTAAAGTTTCATTAATAAATAAACAAGGTTTTAGATTTCTAGATTTTTTATCAAGTAATACTAATTAATAAATCTAAAAAAAATAATTATATAATTCCACGATACTTTAGTGGACAGCCTCGACTTGTTACTAAATGAGCTGTTGAGCAACGATTTTTTTTACTACAAGAATTAAAACGGATTATTATGGAATTTTACAAGAAATGAATATTTTGAATTTTATTTTCTGAGAATTTCTATGAAATTTAAGATATATATAGTTTTTGTTTAAAGTATAGGTGAAATATATTTTTAATTAATATTTTTTGTATTAAAATTTTTTATTTTTGCAATTTATTAAAACTTTAATGAAATTTGATATGCTGGAAAACATTAAATTTTGACATTCATTTTTAATGAATGACTGCGATGTAGAGAAGCCTTTTAGAAAATTTGTAAAATCACTTTAATTCATGTTAGTTCTTTGCACAAGAACTAAAAGATATTTTTTCATTCTAAAGACCCAGTAACGCACCCTAAACGATTTACCTCTTCAATTACAATCAGAAGCATTTGAATATTACATGAATAGCGACTATTATAAACCGTTCAATATCCTCATTACTTCTCCACAATGCATTTACTTTACTTTTATGATTCCAAGAAGTAGTTTGGCATTCCTTTGGCGTACGAATTGGCTCTGGATTCTTCCATTCAGTGTTTAGAGGTTAGAAATGGCATTTGATCACACAAGGGATTGGTTAGAAATCCGAATCACGTATTGGCTGCGTCGTTAACCAACTGATGGAGTCCACACATATGGCATGGTAGATATTTTTTCCAATTACCAACGAAGATTGTGATTGGCTGGTTGGTGGCAATGCAATAAAAATTAATATTCTATAACGTTGATATGAAGTTATTGGGTATTCATTTGCTGCAATAGGTTTTGGCCTAAAATACCTGTGTTTGATTGCTTGAAAATGAATTATTAAATCACATATAAACGTGATGTGTTACCCTTCTTTTAAAATGTCCTTTTTAAGGGTTTATAAACAATTACATATGGTACCGTAACTTGCCGTTTTAGTGTGTATTTGATTGTTTTAAATAATATATATAAAACTACTGTCAAAACTTTGTATGCTAGTTGTGTGAGACGTTTTATAGCGATGCATTTTGAAATAATTCTAGTATCTACTCCCTATTTATAAAAGGATGAAGTTTCCACTGAATGTCTCTAATACACTTATAGCAACTAAAGTATGTTAATATAAACAAAACATAATGCATTTTACTTTATTATGTGGTTCTACGTCTGTGAAAACCAGTTACAAAATCAATAGGATTTAAAATTTAATTACAAATATATAAAAATCAATAATTATTACTTCCTGTTTTAAAAGAATAATAATATATTACCGTCTGAGGGTATTAGTATTAAATTTAATTTGAATATGCATTAAGAATGTTTATAAAATAAATTTAAATCAATATTACAAAATTCGAGGCTAAATAAAAAATCCAGCAAAATTGAAGAACAAAATCATATGGCAATTACTTTACAATATACTATTAATTATTTGTGATAGGTTATGAACAGTCTTGAAACCCGAAATCACTAAAATAATGCGCATGCGCATTTTTTTAATCGGGATATGATTCAAGAATGTAATTGGTCGAGAGAGTTCTTTAAACTTTTGTTATTTTTACACTTGTTATAAAATCTGCTTTATAAGAACTTAAAACTAATTTAGAAAAAATAACTAAAATAATAAAAGGTTGATTTTCAGGTACAAAATGAAAATTGAAAAGTTGTTATATTTAGAATTATAGAATTTTGATTACAGTAAGAAGGAGTGTTTGGAAACATACAGGCATACATTTTATTTTGCCATTTTGTTATTAAAGTTCCCATATGGAGATTTTTTTCAAATTAAATTATCAGAGACAACATTTTATGTTTTACTTCTTTATTTGTTTATATAGCGTTGTGAGAATAGTATACATTGTGCGTTTAAATTTCATAGTTCATTTAATAACGTTTAAATCGTATTTGTAACAATTTATACTGCTTACATTTAAAATTAATTTCTAGCATATAACTAATCATGTTGATTTATATCCCTTTTTTAAATATAGATATTATAAGAATTAAAATATAGAATTTTTAAAAAATACAGTTTCAAAAACTATGATTAATCATAGAGGAGTAAGTCATATTGATGATTTTTAATACTAGAAAAGTAAACTGATAATTTTAAACTTAACAAACCATGTGAGAGTTTTTCACTTTCATCCAGCTGGAGAAAGTTATTCTTATTGTGATATACGATTGCTGTGAAGAGCGAAAGTCATATAATGCTGTTCAATAACAAAATCGTGTCTGTTCTAAACGTTCGATGCGTTTCTTCGAATAATTTAGCAGCTCTCGGACAGTAAATGAATCACGTTTGAGATTTTTATTGTATATTTGGTTAAAATTGTTAAATATTTAGAATTTTTACAATTGTTTTTGTTACAGAATTATTATATATTGTAACAGTTTATACTGATACTAATTGAAAAATATTAAATCGCGTAAGGTTCTTTTAAAAAACATTTAAACAAAACCAATCAAAGCTAGTGCTAGGGATAAAAAGTAATAAAAAAACATTTTCTAAAGCTCATTACTAAGTAACCAATATTTACAGTTATTTCGAGTTCAATTTAACGAAAATGGAATAGCTGCAAAACCTTTGAAATCGCACAGAACCCGATGAAATGATTAGCATATTGACAGCTATGTCAAACACCTTCTGGGGCAAACATTGACGATGTGCCTTGCAAATCAACTGGTTTAAGATTCCATCTAAATTCAACACAGGCGATTTGAGCAGATTGACAGTATGCATGGATTAAAAGTTTCTAGAATTAAAATATCTATATTTCTATTATTCTAATATCTGTATTTATATTATTCTAATTTCAGTATTTCTATTATTCTGATTTCTATTATTCTAATTTCTATTGTTCTAATTTCAGTATTTCTATTATTCTGATTTCTATTATTCTAATATCTGTATTTATATTATTCTAATTTCAGTATTTCTATTATTCTGATTTCTATTATTCTAATTTCTATTGTTCTAATTTCAGTATTTCTATTATTCTGATTTCTATTATTCTAATTTCTATTATTCTAATTTCAGTATTTTTATTATTCTGATTTCTATTATTCTAATTTCTATTATTCTAATTTCAGTATTTCTATTATTCTGATTTCTATTATTCTAATTTCTATTATTATAATTTCTATTATTCTAATTTCTATTATTCTAATTTCTATTATTATAATTTCTATATTTCTATTATTCTAATTTCTATATTTCTATTATTCTAATTTCTATATTTTTATTATTCTAATTTCTATATTTCTATTATTCTAATTTCTATTATTCTAATTTCTATTATTCTAATTTCTATTAATCTAATTTCTATTATTCTAATTTCTATTATTCTAATTTCTATTATTCTAATTTCTATTATTCTAATTCCTATTATTCTAATTTCTATTATTCTAATTTCTATTATTCTAATTTCTATTATTCTGATTTCTATATTTCTATTATTCTAATTTCTATTATTCTGATTTCTATATTTTTATTATTCTAATTTCCAAATTTCTATTATTCTAATTTCTTTATCTCTATTATTCTAATTTATATATTTCTATTATTCTAATTTTTATATTTTTGTTATACTAATTTCTATTATTCCTATTATTCTGATTTCTATATTTCTATTATTCCAATTTCTATTATTCTAATTTTTATATTTTTGTTATACTAATTTCTATTATTCCTATTATTCTGATTTCTATATTTCTATTATTCCAATTTCTATTATTCTAATTCCTATTATTCTAATTCCTATTATTCTAATTTATATTATTCTAATTTCTATTATTCTAATTCCTATTATTCTAATTTCTGTTATTCTGATTTCTATTAAACTGATTTCAATATTTCTATTATTCTAATTTCTATATTTCTATTATTCTAATTTCTATATTTCTATTATTCTGATTTCTATATTTCTATTAGTCTGATTTCTATATTTCTATTATTCTAATTTCTATATTTCTATTATTCTAATTTCTATATTTCTATTATTCTGATTTCTATATTTCTATTATTCTAATTTCTATATTTATAAAAATGATTATACATATATTCATTTTTGGTTATATGCTGAAAATTATTTTTTAATGTTATCTAGTAAGAATGCAATTTTCTCGCCATGCTTTCATTGAAAAGTTCCTATATTTAAAAATATGCTATAATTAATGATTGATTGATTTTGCGTATATCTCATATTTCATAATAGACGTTCAGCAGGTCATATCTTAGAGTTATATATTAAACTAGCAGAATGGCCCGGTGTTGCTCGTGGTCAATTTGTAAAGTAAGAGCTGTGTGACTTTTTTAGTTACCGTAGCCAATCGAATATCGATCTCTATACACTGTCTAAATTTATTCAATTTCCTTGAGTAGTTATAGAGATATATTAACCTATTATTTTTTTATTTTTATAATTTCAACTTTACGTGCTATCGCGTATAAACTGATGTTTTTGTGAAAAATATATTTATTTTGTAATATAAGAATCCCTAAAAATTAATTATTAAAAAACGCTTTTCCTAATATTAGCCGGTAATATTATGTAGATAAAAATAATGCATTTTGCAGAAAATAAAACTAACAATTGGCGATGTTGCTTGAATGCCAAATGGCGTTAAAAGCTTATATTATTAAAAAAGTTTTACATATTTTTTTAAATAGAAATTAACCATTGACAAAAAAACGCAATTATTGAACTTCACATTCATTATTTTTAATACTGACAATGCAATAGCATATCAAAGCTACAAAAGATTCTATTATTCTTCCAATTGGAAATAATTTATCATATTTGGCCAAGTTTTTTGGATGCCAATTTGCGACCGGAGATTTGATTTCCGTCTTTAATAACTATTTCTACGAAAAATAAATAAAGAATTACTTTATTTTGTAACTGCAACCCTGAAATTTCAGAGTATTGTGACATAGAATAATTTTAAATATGACTGCATCAATATTTACATGCAATACTTTTCCATTAAAAATGAATTTTCAAATATTCATTTCTGAATTTCGATAAAATGATTTTTAAGTGAAACCATTCAAATAAGCTACATGGAGGCATAAATATAGAAACCTTAAGTTAAACTTTTAGGAGGGCCCATTAGGACACTATATCACTGTTCCACTTCGTAACAAATAGCACTATTGGCATAAATGTAATAACGTTGGATAAGAAATTATGCACCGACACGTTTAAGATCTTGAAACAAATCAATTTTCGGAGCAAGCATGGATACCCATGGCGTCAGACGAAGAAACTGTTGGTTTATCTTCCTCCTTCGGTTGGCAAGGTTTTAGTTAACGACCGATTCCTATAAACTGCTGCCTAATAAATAGTGTTTTTCAATGAAAAATCGCAATACTAGAAGGCAGCCAGTATTGTCGAAAAATATTTTTGGTCGCCAAGGTGATTTTTAACAATAATGTTATAAAGGGAAGATCTACATATAAATTTCCCGTAGGAATAATGTATAGGAAAATGGAAAAAGTTCTTTAACTTTTAAACGGTTGTAGTTATCCCCATGAAACAAAGTGCTGATTTTATATTATTACTGATACTATTATTACTGATTATATTTAAACTGAGAACATATTGTTAAAATGGCGCAAGTTTCATAAAAATCCGTACAGTAGTTTGTGTGTGTGATGTGTGTGTGAGTTAAATCCGGACAAACAGACAGACAGACAAAAAAAAAAATTGTAATGTGATTTTCTGAATCAGTGTATCCTAATTCGTGAAAATAATCCAAAATGAGTGGTTTTGTTCGATTGCACAGACAGACACTCCATTCTAATATATTAGTATTGATTTGAACAACAATTAACACAATTCAATAATATTTCATTCAAACTTTATAGTATAATTGGAATTTGTACATTAATATGAAAGCAGATTATTTGAAAGTTATTGTGAAAAAGAGCTGATATATTTGCTCTATTTATAAAAATCACGTAGGCACAGTCCCTACAGTCCCCTGTACTGTAAAATTTGGTTCACGAATACTTTGAAATTGCGCCAGCTCATTCTTGCAGTCTTCAGTAATTTCTAGATATCTCCGCACTTATCATAAGTTTAGTAGCTTTTTTGTTATAATTTTGTTTGTTTCTAACTTTCATTTCAACCTGTTTTGGCTTTATGGTAAAATTTTTTACAAATCGTCACTCAAATGGTTTAAACTCTTTAATAGTCAAATTACATCTATGACTCTTCATTATCTGCAATTTATTTAATTAAACGTTGGCTACATCACGTCAGTTAAAATTGAAGTTACAGTGGTTAAACCGGCAAGGGTATTGCATTGAAAATTTAACCTGGTCGATGCGACCACTTGTCCTCTACACGATGATAGGTCATTTATCTTCATATGCGGTTCATTATGGAGTTATAAGGCTCCAAATTTAAAAACGTATTCAATTCAAAAATATTTTTTGCGAAATATTCAGAGCATTTTAATTATTAATATTTAGTTACGTTCATCATTGCTCAAAACTATTATTAAAAATTAATAAGTGAAGTTTTAAATACCTTTTGTTTAAAAATTGGATAACTATTCATGAATCATGCTTATATCGCCTTATTAAAATCATGCAAGTTGCCATTTGACAGAATAAAATTCGATATTTACAAAATAAACACACCTTCCCGTTCTTGAAAATAATTGCACTTCGAAACCATCTATCACCCCCTTTCAAAATTACTCAAAATTCTACAAAATACAACCACTAATTTACTTATTTGATTTACTATCTTAATTTCAAGCCGGTTTCTAAATAAAAAGAACAAAATAAATCGGAACAATTAATCACCCTTAAAAGAGACCCGCGGAAGATTAGATTTAATCTCGCACCAAACGGGACTCCCAAAACCTCGTAAATCTCGAACCCAATATAAAGTCTTGATGAATTTTCGAAAGTTGTCTTAGGGAAGGTTAAATATTAGGCCGGGAAACTCTCTAATTAAATCCCGAAATGGACGAATATTTAGGAAGCATATTGGCCTTAAATGTGACATAGTCCGGTATTAATATATCTCGTTTCCGACACAATTGTCTGAGGGCATTTTCGTTATTCTGCATATGCCGTATGGTAATTTGCAGAGCAAGTGTGTAATATATGGAATATTTAAAATTCAGGTGTTTAATTATTTCGCGAGTGACGTGTGTATGTAAATATTATAATTCACAGGTGTGAAGTATATGATGTTAGGTGTTAAATTATATTTGGGTGACAAAATGGTAAACGTCCCAGCTAAAACGAAATCAGCATAAAACCTTTGTGAAAGTGCAGTTTTATGCATGTTTAATACTGAAAATTCAGCATTGAAATTTTTTAAGGAAAAATGGCAGTTTTTTTTTAAGGTTTTAGATATGTAAATTAGAAAATTTGAATATATATTAAGTTTTTATAAAGACATTTATAACAACATGTAAGTTTAATAAAGGGTTTGTATGAAGTTTTTTTTTCTGATTTGTTTTGCAATGATGTGTGGGAATTACAAAATTCAAATAACCAGAAATTAAATTCAAATAACAAGAAATTAAATTCAAATAACAAGAAATTAAATTCAAATAACAAGAAATTAAATTCAAATAACAAGAAATTAAATTCAAATAACAAGAAATTAAATTCAAATAACAAGAAATTAAATTCAAATAACAAGAAATTAAATTCAAATAACAAGAAATTAAATTCAAATAACAAGAAATTAAATTCAAATAACAAGAAATTAAATTCAAATAACAAGAAATTAAATTCAAATAACAAGAAATTAAATTCAAATAACAAGAAATTAAATTCAAATAACAAGAAATTAAATTCAAATAACAAGAAATTAAATTCAAATAACAAGAAATTAAATTCAAATAACAAGAAATTAAATTCAAATAACAAGAAATTAAATTCAAATAACAAGAAATTAAATTCAAATAACAAGAAATTAAATTCAAATAACAAGAAATTAAATTCAAATAGCAAGAAATTAAATTCAAATAATAAGAAATTAAATTCAAATAACAAGAAATTTAATTCAAATAACAAGAAATTTAATTCAAATAACAGGTATATAATTTTAGGTGTTAAATTATATTTGAGTGGCAGACGGTAAACGTCCCAGCTGAAACGAAAACAGCATAAAACCTTTGTGAAATTTGTGAAGGTGAAGGTTTTAAGCAGGTTTAATGCTGAAATTTCAGCATTGAAATTTTGAAGGAAAAATGTTTTTTTTAAAGGCTATAAGACAGGCAAATTAGAAAATTCCACAATACATTCAGTTTTAATAAAATCATGGAACAACATGCAAGATTAATAAAGTTTTTGTGGAGGCTTTGGTGAAGGTTTTTTGCTGATTTGTTTTGCTAGGATGTGTAAGAATTATAAAATTCAAATAATTATAAGTTAAATTCAAATAACAAGTATATAATATTAGGTTCCCAACATCCAGGTATTATTCCGGATTCAAACCCGAGGCCTTGGTAAGTAATTTACGTGATATATATACTACAGCAGCATAATTAAAAGTTATACAAAAGGTAAAAACAAAATCAATTAATTTTCCAAAGACCGGAATAAGTTGTTCTCATTAAAGAAACTCAATTTAGAGGAACTCAAACTCAAAGAAACTCAATTTTTTTACGAAGGTAGTTAATTCTTTCATCAGCAACTGTTTCCGATAATTGAGTTTTACTTTTGATTTATCCAAGTACAGAAATCGGACACTATTGTTAATCAGTCAGTCAGTATCATAGAGTATATAAATATAAAGAGTATATGAGATATATTAAAATTAGTATAAAGAAGTTTTACGTTTAACTAAAATATCGCTTTTCGTTAAGGTGAAATAATCTTGGCTTCTTCTCAACTCTACCACTCCGGAGTGGCAGAGTTGAAGTCGTTCCGGGACTACGTGTGCATGCATTCTCAATATTAATTTTTAAAATTTAAATTTGAAACAATTTCGTCACATTAAAATTTTATTTTAAGTCGTCAACAATTAACAATATTCAATAAACCAATATAGACGAATATAAATATATTAAGACGTACAATAAACCGAATAAAATAGAAATAGCCTGCCTGTTATAGCATTAACCCTCTCCCCCCCCCCACTCATTCGGGTGACAGATATTAGCAAATATTTACAGGCAAAAAAAAATCAAAAAAGCGTAATGGTCCGTTCATGGATGGCAGCTTTATCAACGGCTTGTTTAAAAAAAACCATTAAAAGGAATTATTTTAAACTCATTGAAAAAACCGTTGATATTTTTGAGGTGAAAGTATGATTCGCCACTAGTCCATGAAATTATCTTTATTTTGATACTTCATGTGTTAACATTGCGTCTAAGGGGCGAAAAAGGGAATTTTACTACAAAAATAATATATATGATTTATATATAAAACGTATTTTTTTAAAAATGCAGCTATCTACATCTATCTTATAATAGAACTGCTGGGGGCGTGACTCGGGTAGTAGAGCTCACGTTCGGAATACGAAAACAAAAGATTTTTAAAATATTGATCCAATATTTTATTTTTTTGGACTTAAATAAAAATTTATTGGAGAAAAGTCAGAGGATTCTGCGAACCTTATATACTAAATATATTTTCCATAGCATTGTATATCAATACGAAACCAGCAAAAATAATCAGCATAGAAACTGCATTAAAGTTATGAAATTGAAGGTTTTAATGCAGAAAAACTGAAGTTTTTAAGTTGTATGAAAATTAAAAAAAAAACTTGTAATTAATGACAGTTTTTGTTCCATAAACTTTTATAAAAATTGTAAAATATTAAAACATGCATTGAAATTATTAAAGAGGCAAAGCAAAATTTATTGAAAAAATTAAAAACTTCGAAAAAACTGCATTTTTTTATTCTAATTTTTTTTTAAAAACTTCATGAATTTTTAATTTGCAATTTGATCAAGTTTTTATGCTGATTATTTTTGCTGGACAGACAAATGAAACAAACCTACTTTTAAAACCATGTTTTGATTTAATGATTAATAAAAAACATAATATGGAAATTTAACTGAGAGAAATACAATATATAGGATATCCTATACTACATATAATGGAATAGAAAAAAATATTATTAAAGATGCATAAATATATAAAAATATATAATTCCCAGATGTTTCAATTCCTTTCTATTTTTTAACCACCCTTTTTTAACGTCCTACGTATTCACATATTCCAAAAATGCTTCAATTCTTCCAAACTCATCTATGAAGAAATAAAACCTCACATTCTTGCCCATTTTTGACCTAAAATCTAAGAATTTGATTACACGCTCCAAATAAGCAGGTGCTCAAATTTCAAAAAACCCTTCAATTCTCAAATCCAACCCACGCGCGAAACATTCCCATTCTTCGGTAACATTTTTCGATGGAATATAGAAAGCATTTATCATCTTTTTCCCTAATGGAAATCAATCTTTTTTCTTTCGAAAAACGGAATGGGGATTATATTTTCGTCCATGGAAATGGCTCGTGTCGTAGGGCGCACGCACAAAACGATTCTGGAGGTGCAATAAGCCAAGAATATGTTTTCCATTTGGCAAAGAATGGGATTTCTACTGATGCTCGACCTATCAGAGGTAATGCGAAACATCGGTTCGAATACCCGGATTTAAACAGGAGTGAGATTTTTGTTTCTTTTGTGTTGTGTCGTTCGTTTATTTCTAAAGATATCGTTTTGCAGCTGAAACTAGAATATAAGCTTTGTAGAAGGGGTTTGCGTTACATATAAAAGAGGTGAGATGTTAACACGTTCACTTCGTGTCTGAAAGGATGCAAGTCGACTAGACTGTTAAAAATATGTACTCAAAAATAAGTAAAATGTACTCATATTTGAGTACTTTCGATGCTTATCTTGACTCTGAATACTTAAATTTCAGTTTTGGAAAAGACATGTACTCAAAAATGAATAAGAGGAGCAGATGTTAGCCTACCTTATCTGCCTTCATAAATCCCTTTCAATAAATATCGGCAATTACAACCGTGACTTACCGGGAATCGAACCTAGATCTTCAAAAACCGCAGTCCAGAACCTTATCCGTCAAACTACCAAGGTGACTTGAAAAAGTTCGAATAAGTAAGTTTCAATTTAAAAAAAGACACGTACTCAAAAATGTGTAAAAATTAATAAGAAAAGCAGATAGTAGCCTACATAGGCAGCCTTCATAAATCACTTTCAATAAATATCAATATCAAAAATGAGTAAAAACGAATAAGAAAAGCAGATAGTAGCCTACATAGGCTGTCTTCATAAATCCGACAAGCTTAGTTTAGTGTAGTACTTATGTATGTTGCATATCACAACTAAGTTCGAAATTAAATCTAAAATTCGGAATATGTGCAACCATTGTTCAATTTCGTTTTTTTGAAGAGAAATTTTTTAAATGACTTCGCTCAAAATTACAATTGTAATGCATCTTTAGATGCTCAATTATATTAATGGAATCTGTGTGGAAATTGTCCAGTAAGTTAAAGAGCTGAAAAACACTATATTTCCGATTTTTTTAATTAGTTTAAATACTGAATTTAAGTCGAATTGTGTGAGTAATATATGTGGCTCAGAACAGAGCACAATTATCTTTGAAAGTTTTTGGTAAAAGAAGGGATATTTCTTAAAAATTCTGTTTAATCTCTGATTTTATTGGAGAATTAATAGAAATGTAAACGATTTTCCCATCAAATTTTAATATTTACAGTTAAAAAAAATTCAAATATAAAAATATAATTCAGTAATTTAACGTAAATATAACTCGCATATAAGGATAAGCTTATTACAAACTTAGGTTTTCAATTAAATGAAACATTTAATTAAATAAAAATATTGAACTCAAAAGCATTTAATGAGAAATTCGAATTTGAAGAAACCCACCGTTTTAGAGAAATATTGTAGTTGTAAAATTAATTTTACGCATACAATTTACTATTTTTTTAATAACATATTAACTTATCTTTAAATAACTAGTACTAAAATAATTTCTGTGTGTAAGCAAAATCGTAATAAAAAGTTATTTACCCATAGAACGGATTTAAAGTTTCAAATGAATTTATCTGTTACTAGTTGATAAATATTTATTTAGTTGATAAATAAATATTAACTAGTTATATAACTAGTTGTCATTTTGCTAAATTTGGATTAATATTGTTATTTTATAACTAATGGATATGCATTTTGAATTAATTTAAGTCAAAGAGCTTAACTTGAATTAATAAAGTAACTGCGTTAAAAGCAACTGAGTGCAAAAATTCGAATAATATGCTAAGCAATTACCACTTTTTGTATAAAATGAACCACCATTTTCATTAATAACTTTTCCTACCTTGAACACTTTAAAAAAAATAATGTATGATTTATTATAACGGATTCCGTTAAACAACATCGAAAAGAAGAACATTTCCAGTTCACCAGGGAACCTAAATTTTATCGTTCCAAAATCAGAATAAAATGGCAGTCCACACTTCCTGGCCTGTTGCCAGATTCCCAAAGACACTCTGAGCATCAAATATTAACGACATCCTCCAGTTCCTTTCAGAAGATAGATTCTTTTTTCCGTGGAACTTCTATCATTCACGTTTTTTGTTTTTCTTCGACGTGGTGGTGACGTTGAATTATTGGGTTACGGTAGCAACTTCAACTTCAACTTCTTCAGACACGATAGTGATTGGCGTACGTGGATGTCCATTCCGCAGCGGGCGACTCTCAGTGGTGGGAATGTCGATCACGTGATCGGGATAGTGTGTTTTATTGTCGTCACATATCAGGGAGTTGTAGACTCAAAACACCGAATTTAGATGGTTATTATGTGAATGATAGTTTAAATTTAATATTCCTCTCAGGGTGTTAGGGTTTAGGGAAATAAAGTCCTCCCAAAATATTTTTTAATTCTGTTTTATTTACTAAATTTATAGTTAGGAATATTTTAAATATGCTTTAAATATTTTGGAACTGTATTTATGTTTGTTAATTAGTTATATGATGTTTTATGATGGATAATATTTCAAGGAACAAAAACTTTAAATCGTTTTTACTTAATGTTTGATTTTTCTTGATATTAAGTGTTTCGAAATGCTTAAAGTTTTTTTTAATATTAATGGATAAATGTATACATTTTAATCATATAGTTAAATATGCGTGTATTATAAATAAGCGTACGAATTAGCTCTATGAGTATTATTTAAAAAATTACTTAAGTACAACTTTTTTTCGAGTTTCAAGGATATTTTTTTTGTGTTTTTATGAATAGCTATTTTTATAAAAATCAAAATACATATAGTACACACAATTTTAATGTTTATTCTTTTGTTTTAGTTTAAATAATCCGATAAAAAATTGTGGCGAAAAAATATAGATATTTAAAAAAAACTTACCGTTTTAAAGAAAGTTTTTTAAAAAAGGTTAAATTAAATAAATTACAGACCATTATGAAATTTTTGTGTTAAATATTGTTCTTTTATGTAAACTTAATTAATATACATTTAAAATTTAATAAAAAATAAAAATAAAATAAATTAAAAAGCTGAAATGACACCTTGTTTCTTAAATGTTTTCATAAACTTCTTATAAGCTATTCTCAGTGTCATTTTAAGAAGCGAGCAATTTCTATGGATACTGCATGCAACTATCACACTATTAATTAGTAACGCTCTCTGTGAAGTCAACTTTTCAGAAGACGAATTTATTAACGTATGTAGTCGTATACATTGTATTGATTAATCCCTTGTTTGAAACTTGGGGAGGACCTACATTTCAACATGGAATTAATAATGGAGTACCCCAACAAAAAAAGTTATGAAACCTTCATCAAAATTGTCAAATTGAAGGTTTTCTGAAGGTTTTATAAAGGACATTGAAACAAAAAACTGCATTTTTTTTAAAGTTTTTAATTTTCCTGCATAAAACCTTTAAAATATCTGTATTTTACCTGCATGACTAAAAACTGAAGTTTTTTTTGCAGGTTTTTATGAAGGTTTATTACAGTTTTTATGAAGGATTTATTGAAACAAAAACCTTTAATTTTATAGATCTTCAAAAAAAAACTGCAGTTTTCCTGCATAAAACCTTCAATTTCAAAATGTTGATGAAGGTTTAATGCTGACGTTTTTGCTGCGACACATTATTAATTATTATGACTAAATATCGTACTATTAGCAGGATTACGTATTGAGCTAAAAAAATAGCTGGGGGGATTACTCCTGCCAGGAGAAAATGTACTGTGGCGCGCCGATACATATTATTCGGAGGAGAAACTCGGAAAACTCAGTTTTGTTTCAAGAAACCATTCGATTTCGAACCAAAGATATATTTATCTCAAGCTACAGCAATACTTCCACCTATTAGTACAGAAACCCCTTTTTGTATTTATATTAATTACCACGTGACCAGTTACTCTCTCTGGAGATTACGATTAAGTAAACGGTAATCGATATCGAATCGAATCTTGGGCCCAACTGCAGTTACTGTTCTTAAGAGCGGAACGCGGCACGTTACGCCTAATTTCCTCTGCCCACTAATAGCACGAGTTGGATGTAGAGAGCATTACCTGTTTACTTCTGAAAGTGATCGCATGACGCATTAGGTAACCAATGAGGAATCAATAAAACTCTTAACTTTTAAATGCATTTATTTCAGGTCATAATAGTTTTTTAAAAAAATATTTCTTCAGATCTCTTTGAAAACTTTTCCCAGATTTTTTTTTAATTTGTAAAATATGTATTTTCAGATTTCAGTTATTGTTAAATTTAAAATATCCAGGTATAAATCCACTTTACAATCCAAAGTTAGATTATGGGCAAAGCGAATTGAAGAGTGGAGAAAGGTGTTTTTTATCACATCTACCGAAATTTTATATCTAAAATTGTTCTACTACAACAATGAATGCAAATGGTAATTGTACCCTTGAAAGCTACAAGATGGTACTGCTCAATGTGCTTTCAACAGGATACGAGATCAATGCAGTCCGGGTACAGCCATTTATTACACTCGCCCAGCGTGTTGAACACTGAATAATTCTTGGTTTCGTCATCAAGTTCAGATTTGGAGTCCGAAATTGTTTGTTCGAATCAATAAGTTTGTAAGTTCTGACTTTATTCTTCACTTTCCGCTAGTTGGACTTTAAAAAATCAATCCAGGATTAGTGGCATTTTCCGTTGAAATTCTCTAAGCTTAGCATTTGAAGCAGTTAGAAACGTGTATTTTCTTTGTACAAAGCAATTTTTCGAATTGTGGGAACCTTATTTGTAAAAATTTGCGGTTGTTTTTCTAAAAGCCACAATATATATAAATATATACCTTGGATTTTGTTTTTGCTTGATAAAATCACTTTTGACACTGCAAATCAATGATTTTCCCAAATTTGATAAATTGGCGACTTTGATAAATTTATGTTTTAGTTGAAAATGTCAGAAAATTTTAATATTAAAAATATGACCTAACTTTTCGAGTCGGTTACAAGACATGTATGTGTGTATTCAAATTCGAGTGCCATAATGTAATTAATAAATAGCAGATTTAAGTCTTGTTTTTGATTAGTCCAATATCTAAATGCTGTGAAATGCCAATAATTTAAAGAGTTTCAAAGTTTATTGTATTTCTGCAATTGTATTGGTTAGATATTTTATATTATAAGTAAAAGAACGCTATACAAAAAAACTAAACAGCATTTGCAATATTTATAATTAATTAAAAAAAACTTGCAATTCAGCTGACCATTGAATATATAATAATGTCTAATAATTATATACTTTTAATCTTCCGTAATTAGTTTATAAATTTTGTTAATAGAATAGTGATTATGACATCAAATGTATTATAATAGTCTTTTCAATTTCTATGCCTAAAGTTTTATAAATATTCATAAATAAGTATTCATAAATATTAAAATCTATCCCATTACGAAGTCTTTTAGACACAGTAACTCCGATATTTAATGCAGATTATTCTAAGGCCCCTTAAGAGATATTATAAATTTAATGAGAGTGTTCGGTTACCAGTTACTTTAAAAGGCTATTCGTATAAACTGGGTATAATATTTGCAAAAGTGACATTTTCGGCTTGAGGACTGCCGTCTATTTCGTTACTCTATATTTTGAATGCAATTGAATAAGATATATTTATTTACTTTCGAATGAGAGTGTCTAATGCTTGAATTAATGCAGTGTGTGTCTTTGAGTAATAAAAAAAATACTAGTAGGTCAGCATTTTCTATACATATGTATAGAAAAGAGATCTGTGTGTTTGTTTTTATACGATGTTAAAGATATGTACTCGAAAACAAGTAAAATGTACTGATTTTTGAATTTGAGAACATTATACACTTATCATGGCTCCGAATACATAAGATTCAATTTTGAAAAAGACATTAACTCAAAAATGAGTACAATGAGTAAAAATGAATAAAACGAGCAGATGCTAGCCTACATAGGCTATATTCATAAATCGCTTTCAAAAAATACTGATAATTGAAACAAAGGCATACCGAGGATCAAACCCTGATCATCAGAACCGCAGTCCTGAGTCTTAAGAAGTTTTAAACAGAAGATTTTTTTTAAATGTGCCAAAAGTACAGGAAGTAAGATGATTGAGTTGTAATAACTATTTCCATTTAAGAAATCGACATCAAATAATGTGGAAAGCCATCTTCTGAGCAACTATTTTAAGTTTGTCATATTAGTTGAGATGGCTTGAACAGAAGCTGAGATAATGACAATATTAAATCACATTGATAATTTTTGCAAAAGTACGATTATTTAAGTTTGGGTACGTCATCATTTGATTCTGTTAACATGCATTGCACACACATGTGGCAATAAAATTATAATGGTATCTGCGAAATTAAGAAAAAGGTAAAATGTGTTTTATACCCCTTAATTTAAGTCCCGATGTTGTGACGTTTTGGAGGACAGGTACATGCGATGTATGTTTTGGAATCTGAATTTGGAATTATCCGTTTATGGTTTTGCCGAACTTTTAGGTAGGCATATTATATGGGAATCTAGAATCAAGTGGCTGTGTTAATTTTTTAAGTAAAACGGATCCTTTACTAACTAATAAAATAAATGATATCCATTTCACTCATTACTAAAATATTTGTAGTTTAATGTACTTTTTATTGTTCCAAGCAGTCATTTTTCAAATAAATGTCTTCGAAAGTTACCTGAGAAGGCTGTTGTTCTGAAAACGAAATATATATATACAAAAAATAATTGTGCATGAGTTTTAATGTATTATACAGAATTTTAGTTTTAGAAAATTACCTTTAAAAAGTGTAAATAAATATTTTTTTACAAAAAGAACTTAGAAAAACATCTTTTATTTAAATAACAGTAAAATGGCTTTGCCTATAGAACATATTTCACAATGCAAAATAATTTAGAAGTTTCCGAAAACTTTTCAAAACATCCTATAGCCCGAGGTCTTGGGGAAACTAATTTTTCTATTTCTTACTTCCCTCAATTTACTATCTCTTCCAAAAAGATTTCCCTATTCTTCTTGACAAAAAAAAAATGAAACAAACTACATAAAACCTTTCCAACTCAGTAACAATAGAAGCAAATTATGGGCTTTTTGGAACGCAACAAAATGAGAATTATTTTCCGATATCAAAATATTAAATTCTAAGCGTTTTTGTAAAAAAAAAAAATCCCAGAAATACTGAAAAAAAAAAATCAAGTAATTTATTGTGTTCTTGTGAATCTGGCAGTTTATAAGAAACTCATCGAAAACTTTATTTCTTACATTTTAGCATCTGGCAACAGAAGAAGAGTCGTCTGCAAAGCAAGCTCGTTTTCCGTTTCTTCCTAGTGCGGAATGTTATTTTCGGATGTTATTGATTTCGCCATTTCCGTTGTTAAAGACAGAAAAAAAATTCTTTTCGCTGCAGATTTCCGATCTTTGCCGCGTGTATTGTTTGGAAAATGAAGAAATATGACGATTCCCATCCGTGCATTCATATTTCTTTGAATAAATTCTGGTAAGATATATAAAGAATCATTTTCGGACTTACATAATGGCAACTGCTATTGAATGTCTTGAATCATTTTGAAATTATCTACTGGTAACTGTTATTGATTTACATAAAAAAAAATTCGTCAATCGTTTTAAACTTATGTGATAATCATGCGAAGCTAAATAAACTTTACTAAAATTCTTTATATATTTATTATTAATTTAAATTTTCGGAACATGATTCCATAATTGTTTTAGTGATTAATCTGCATATTAACAGCATGATAATAAATAGAACAAATTTAAAACAATCCCAAAAATCTAACGATATGCATAACAGTTATGCACTTAAGCAATCTTATCTGAGATTTTACTCAACTGTATAAATGTTTTGTAAAAAAAACCTTTTCAAATTGTACTTCAAACAATTAAACATGAAACAATTCAATATATAAATAAATAAGTTTATACCTTAGTTTAATTAAATATATATATTAGTAGTCCACGTTCAAAACAAGTTATATCCAAAAATTCGTATTTTGGTGTCGATAGGTACATCATAACTGGCTTTTATTTTAATATATAATGAAGGTGCAAAAATCGTCATTTACTAATAAAAAGTCAAGTAATTAAGAAGTAACAGTAGATATATCCACGTTTTATACATTTCAAACTCAGTTAAATCCTCCAGCCAATTGAAAAATAAGTTAGTGAAAATTAAAATTTAGATGACACCTTATTCAGTAATCTGGCAAACTACATATTTTAGAAAAAATTGTTATATTTTTCTTAACTTTTGCAACAAAAAATTATTATTTTATAAACAATAGTTAACTTTTGAGGGTTTTTGAGATTTACTCAAAAAGTCATAAGTGATTATCTCATAAGTCATCATTAAAAATGACAATTTTTTAGAATCGTTTTGTGTTTGTTTGTGAGGTCTATTCTTCCCAGAACTACTAGGTATTTATTGAAATAGCTGAGTGTAGTTAACTGAGGGTTAGCGAGGTCCTCTTTTAACTATACTAACGGAATGGGGATTATATTTTCGTCCATGGAAATGGCTCGTGTCGTAGGGCGCACGCACAAAACGATTCTGGAGGTGCAATAAGCCAAGAATATGTTTTCCATTTGGCAAAGAATGGGATTTCTACTGATGCTCGACCTATCAGAGGTAATGCGAAACATCGGTTCGAATACCCGGATTTAAACAGGAGTGAGATTTTTGTTTCTTTTGTGTTGTGTCGTTCGTTTATTTCTAAAGATATCGTTTTGCAGCTGAAACTAGAATATAAGCTTTGTAGAAGGGGTTTGCGTTACATATAAAAGAGGTGAGATGTTAACACGTTCACTTCGTGTCTGAAAGGATGCAAGTCGACTAGACTGTTAAAAATATGTACTCAAAAATAAGTAAAATGTACTCATATTTGAGTACTTTCGATGCTTATCTTGACTCTGAATACTTAAATTTCAGTTTTGGAAAAGACATGTACTCAAAAATGAATAAGAGGAGCAGATGTTAGCCTACCTTATCTGCCTTCATAAATCCCTTTCAATAAATATCGGCAATTACAACCGTGACTTACCGGGAATCGAACCTAGATCTTCAAAAACCGCAGTCCAGAACCTTATCCGTCAAACTACCAAGGTGACTTGAAAAAGTTCGAATAAGTAAGTTTCAATTTAAAAAAAGACACGTACTCAAAAATGTGTAAAAATTAATAAGAAAAGCAGATAGTAGCCTACATAGGCAGCCTTCATAAATCACTTTCAATAAATATCAATATCAAAAATGAGTAAAAACGAATAAGAAAAGCAGATAGTAGCCTACATAGGCTGTCTTCATAAATCCGACAAGCTTAGTTTAGTGTAGTACTTATGTATGTTGCATATCACAACTAAGTTCGAAATTAAATCTAAAATTCGGAATATGTGCAACCATTGTTCAATTTCGTTTTTTTGAAGAGAAATTTTTTAAATGACTTCGCTCAAAATTACAATTGTAATGCATCTTTAGATGCTCAATTATATTAATGGAATCTGTGTGGAAATTGTCCAGTAAGTTAAAGAGCTGAAAAACACTATATTTCCGATTTTTTTAATTAGTTTAAATACTGAATTTAAGTCGAATTGTGTGAGTAATATATGTGGCTCAGAACAGAGCACAATTATCTTTGAAAGTTTTTGGTAAAAGAAGGGATATTTCTTAAAAATTCTGTTTAATCTCTGATTTTATTGGAGAATTAATAGAAATGTAAACGATTTTCCCATCAAATTTTAATATTTACAGTTAAAAAAAATTCAAATATAAAAATATAATTCAGTAATTTAACGTAAATATAACTCGCATATAAGGATAAGCTTATTACAAACTTAGGTTTTCAATTAAATGAAACATTTAATTAAATAAAAATATTGAACTCAAAAGCATTTAATGAGAAATTCGAATTTGAAGAAACCCACCGTTTTAGAGAAATATTGTAGTTGTAAAATTAATTTTACGCATACAATTTACTATTTTTTTAATAACATATTAACTTATCTTTAAATAACTAGTACTAAAATAATTTCTGTGTGTAAGCAAAATCGTAATAAAAAGTTATTTACCCATAGAACGGATTTAAAGTTTCAAATGAATTTATCTGTTACTAGTTGATAAATATTTATTTAGTTGATAAATAAATATTAACTAGTTATATAACTAGTTGTCATTTTGCTAAATTTGGATTAATATTGTTATTTTATAACTAATGGATATGCATTTTGAATTAATTTAAGTCAAAGAGCTTAACTTGAATTAATAAAGTAACTGCGTTAAAAGCAACTGAGTGCAAAAATTCGAATAATATGCTAAGCAATTACCACTTTTTGTATAAAATGAACCACCATTTTCATTAATAACTTTTCCTACCTTGAACACTTTAAAAAAAATAATGTATGATTTATTATAACGGATTCCGTTAAACAACATCGAAAAGAAGAACATTTCCAGTTCACCAGGGAACCTAAATTTTATCGTTCCAAAATCAGAATAAAATGGCAGTCCACACTTCCTGGCCTGTTGCCAGATTCCCAAAGACACTCTGAGCATCAAATATTAACGACATCCTCCAGTTCCTTTCAGAAGATAGATTCTTTTTTCCGTGGAACTTCTATCATTCACGTTTTTTGTTTTTCTTCGACGTGGTGGTGACGTTGAATTATTGGGTTACGGTAGCAACTTCAACTTCAACTTCTTCAGACACGATAGTGATTGGCGTACGTGGATGTCCATTCCGCAGCGGGCGACTCTCAGTGGTGGGAATGTCGATCACGTGATCGGGATAGTGTGTTTTATTGTCGTCACATATCAGGGAGTTGTAGACTCAAAACACCGAATTTAGATGGTTATTATGTGAATGATAGTTTAAATTTAATATTCCTCTCAGGGTGTTAGGGTTTAGGGAAATAAAGTCCTCCCAAAATATTTTTTAATTCTGTTTTATTTACTAAATTTATAGTTAGGAATATTTTAAATATGCTTTAAATATTTTGGAACTGTATTTATGTTTGTTAATTAGTTATATGATGTTTTATGATGGATAATATTTCAAGGAACAAAAACTTTAAATCGTTTTTACTTAATGTTTGATTTTTCTTGATATTAAGTGTTTCGAAATGCTTAAAGTTTTTTTTAATATTAATGGATAAATGTATACATTTTAATCATATAGTTAAATATGCGTGTATTATAAATAAGCGTACGAATTAGCTCTATGAGTATTATTTAAAAAATTACTTAAGTACAACTTTTTTTCGAGTTTCAAGGATATTTTTTTTGTGTTTTTATGAATAGCTATTTTTATAAAAATCAAAATACATATAGTACACACAATTTTAATGTTTATTCTTTTGTTTTAGTTTAAATAATCCGATAAAAAATTGTGGCGAAAAAATATAGATATTTAAAAAAAACTTACCGTTTTAAAGAAAGTTTTTTAAAAAAGGTTAAATTAAATAAATTACAGACCATTATGAAATTTTTGTGTTAAATATTGTTCTTTTATGTAAACTTAATTAATATACATTTAAAATTTAATAAAAAATAAAAATAAAATAAATTAAAAAGCTGAAATGACACCTTGTTTCTTAAATGTTTTCATAAACTTCTTATAAGCTATTCTCAGTGTCATTTTAAGAAGCGAGCAATTTCTATGGATACTGCATGCAACTATCACACTATTAATTAGTAACGCTCTCTGTGAAGTCAACTTTTCAGAAGACGAATTTATTAACGTATGTAGTCGTATACATTGTATTGATTAATCCCTTGTTTGAAACTTGGGGAGGACCTACATTTCAACATGGAATTAATAATGGAGTACCCCAACAAAAAAAGTTATGAAACCTTCATCAAAATTGTCAAATTGAAGGTTTTCTGAAGGTTTTATAAAGGACATTGAAACAAAAAACTGCATTTTTTTTAAAGTTTTTAATTTTCCTGCATAAAACCTTTAAAATATCTGTATTTTACCTGCATGACTAAAAACTGAAGTTTTTTTTGCAGGTTTTTATGAAGGTTTATTACAGTTTTTATGAAGGATTTATTGAAACAAAAACCTTTAATTTTATAGATCTTCAAAAAAAAACTGCAGTTTTCCTGCATAAAACCTTCAATTTCAAAATGTTGATGAAGGTTTAATGCTGACGTTTTTGCTGCGACACATTATTAATTATTATGACTAAATATCGTACTATTAGCAGGATTACGTATTGAGCTAAAAAAATAGCTGGGGGGATTACTCCTGCCAGGAGAAAATGTACTGTGGCGCGCCGATACATATTATTCGGAGGAGAAACTCGGAAAACTCAGTTTTGTTTCAAGAAACCATTCGATTTCGAACCAAAGATATATTTATCTCAAGCTACAGCAATACTTCCACCTATTAGTACAGAAACCCCTTTTTGTATTTATATTAATTACCACGTGACCAGTTACTCTCTCTGGAGATTACGATTAAGTAAACGGTAATCGATATCGAATCGAATCTTGGGCCCAACTGCAGTTACTGTTCTTAAGAGCGGAACGCGGCACGTTACGCCTAATTTCCTCTGCCCACTAATAGCACGAGTTGGATGTAGAGAGCATTACCTGTTTACTTCTGAAAGTGATCGCATGACGCATTAGGTAACCAATGAGGAATCAATAAAACTCTTAACTTTTAAATGCATTTATTTCAGGTCATAATAGTTTTTTAAAAAAATATTTCTTCAGATCTCTTTGAAAACTTTTCCCAGATTTTTTTTTAATTTGTAAAATATGTATTTTCAGATTTCAGTTATTGTTAAATTTAAAATATCCAGGTATAAATCCACTTTACAATCCAAAGTTAGATTATGGGCAAAGCGAATTGAAGAGTGGAGAAAGGTGTTTTTTATCACATCTACCGAAATTTTATATCTAAAATTGTTCTACTACAACAATGAATGCAAATGGTAATTGTACCCTTGAAAGCTACAAGATGGTACTGCTCAATGTGCTTTCAACAGGATACGAGATCAATGCAGTCCGGGTACAGCCATTTATTACACTCGCCCAGCGTGTTGAACACTGAATAATTCTTGGTTTCGTCATCAAGTTCAGATTTGGAGTCCGAAATTGTTTGTTCGAATCAATAAGTTTGTAAGTTCTGACTTTATTCTTCACTTTCCGCTAGTTGGACTTTAAAAAATCAATCCAGGATTAGTGGCATTTTCCGTTGAAATTCTCTAAGCTTAGCATTTGAAGCAGTTAGAAACGTGTATTTTCTTTGTACAAAGCAATTTTTCGAATTGTGGGAACCTTATTTGTAAAAATTTGCGGTTGTTTTTCTAAAAGCCACAATATATATAAATATATACCTTGGATTTTGTTTTTGCTTGATAAAATCACTTTTGACACTGCAAATCAATGATTTTCCCAAATTTGATAAATTGGCGACTTTGATAAATTTATGTTTTAGTTGAAAATGTCAGAAAATTTTAATATTAAAAATATGACCTAACTTTTCGAGTCGGTTACAAGACATGTATGTGTGTATTCAAATTCGAGTGCCATAATGTAATTAATAAATAGCAGATTTAAGTCTTGTTTTTGATTAGTCCAATATCTAAATGCTGTGAAATGCCAATAATTTAAAGAGTTTCAAAGTTTATTGTATTTCTGCAATTGTATTGGTTAGATATTTTATATTATAAGTAAAAGAACGCTATACAAAAAAACTAAACAGCATTTGCAATATTTATAATTAATTAAAAAAAACTTGCAATTCAGCTGACCATTGAATATATAATAATGTCTAATAATTATATACTTTTAATCTTCCGTAATTAGTTTATAAATTTTGTTAATAGAATAGTGATTATGACATCAAATGTATTATAATAGTCTTTTCAATTTCTATGCCTAAAGTTTTATAAATATTCATAAATAAGTATTCATAAATATTAAAATCTATCCCATTACGAAGTCTTTTAGACACAGTAACTCCGATATTTAATGCAGATTATTCTAAGGCCCCTTAAGAGATATTATAAATTTAATGAGAGTGTTCGGTTACCAGTTACTTTAAAAGGCTATTCGTATAAACTGGGTATAATATTTGCAAAAGTGACATTTTCGGCTTGAGGACTGCCGTCTATTTCGTTACTCTATATTTTGAATGCAATTGAATAAGATATATTTATTTACTTTCGAATGAGAGTGTCTAATGCTTGAATTAATGCAGTGTGTGTCTTTGAGTAATAAAAAAAATACTAGTAGGTCAGCATTTTCTATACATATGTATAGAAAAGAGATCTGTGTGTTTGTTTTTATACGATGTTAAAGATATGTACTCGAAAACAAGTAAAATGTACTGATTTTTGAATTTGAGAACATTATACACTTATCATGGCTCCGAATACATAAGATTCAATTTTGAAAAAGACATTAACTCAAAAATGAGTACAATGAGTAAAAATGAATAAAACGAGCAGATGCTAGCCTACATAGGCTATATTCATAAATCGCTTTCAAAAAATACTGATAATTGAAACAAAGGCATACCGAGGATCAAACCCTGATCATCAGAACCGCAGTCCTGAGTCTTAAGAAGTTTTAAACAGAAGATTTTTTTTAAATGTGCCAAAAGTACAGGAAGTAAGATGATTGAGTTGTAATAACTATTTCCATTTAAGAAATCGACATCAAATAATGTGGAAAGCCATCTTCTGAGCAACTATTTTAAGTTTGTCATATTAGTTGAGATGGCTTGAACAGAAGCTGAGATAATGACAATATTAAATCACATTGATAATTTTTGCAAAAGTACGATTATTTAAGTTTGGGTACGTCATCATTTGATTCTGTTAACATGCATTGCACACACATGTGGCAATAAAATTATAATGGTATCTGCGAAATTAAGAAAAAGGTAAAATGTGTTTTATACCCCTTAATTTAAGTCCCGATGTTGTGACGTTTTGGAGGACAGGTACATGCGATGTATGTTTTGGAATCTGAATTTGGAATTATCCGTTTATGGTTTTGCCGAACTTTTAGGTAGGCATATTATATGGGAATCTAGAATCAAGTGGCTGTGTTAATTTTTTAAGTAAAACGGATCCTTTACTAACTAATAAAATAAATGATATCCATTTCACTCATTACTAAAATATTTGTAGTTTAATGTACTTTTTATTGTTCCAAGCAGTCATTTTTCAAATAAATGTCTTCGAAAGTTACCTGAGAAGGCTGTTGTTCTGAAAACGAAATATATATATACAAAAAATAATTGTGCATGAGTTTTAATGTATTATACAGAATTTTAGTTTTAGAAAATTACCTTTAAAAAGTGTAAATAAATATTTTTTTACAAAAAGAACTTAGAAAAACATCTTTTATTTAAATAACAGTAAAATGGCTTTGCCTATAGAACATATTTCACAATGCAAAATAATTTAGAAGTTTCCGAAAACTTTTCAAAACATCCTATAGCCCGAGGTCTTGGGGAAACTAATTTTTCTATTTCTTACTTCCCTCAATTTACTATCTCTTCCAAAAAGATTTCCCTATTCTTCTTGACAAAAAAAAAATGAAACAAACTACATAAAACCTTTCCAACTCAGTAACAATAGAAGCAAATTATGGGCTTTTTGGAACGCAACAAAATGAGAATTATTTTCCGATATCAAAATATTAAATTCTAAGCGTTTTTGTAAAAAAAAAAAATCCCAGAAATACTGAAAAAAAAAAATCAAGTAATTTATTGTGTTCTTGTGAATCTGGCAGTTTATAAGAAACTCATCGAAAACTTTATTTCTTACATTTTAGCATCTGGCAACAGAAGAAGAGTCGTCTGCAAAGCAAGCTCGTTTTCCGTTTCTTCCTAGTGCGGAATGTTATTTTCGGATGTTATTGATTTCGCCATTTCCGTTGTTAAAGACAGAAAAAAAATTCTTTTCGCTGCAGATTTCCGATCTTTGCCGCGTGTATTGTTTGGAAAATGAAGAAATATGACGATTCCCATCCGTGCATTCATATTTCTTTGAATAAATTCTGGTAAGATATATAAAGAATCATTTTCGGACTTACATAATGGCAACTGCTATTGAATGTCTTGAATCATTTTGAAATTATCTACTGGTAACTGTTATTGATTTACATAAAAAAAAATTCGTCAATCGTTTTAAACTTATGTGATAATCATGCGAAGCTAAATAAACTTTACTAAAATTCTTTATATATTTATTATTAATTTAAATTTTCGGAACATGATTCCATAATTGTTTTAGTGATTAATCTGCATATTAACAGCATGATAATAAATAGAACAAATTTAAAACAATCCCAAAAATCTAACGATATGCATAACAGTTATGCACTTAAGCAATCTTATCTGAGATTTTACTCAACTGTATAAATGTTTTGTAAAAAAAACCTTTTCAAATTGTACTTCAAACAATTAAACATGAAACAATTCAATATATAAATAAATAAGTTTATACCTTAGTTTAATTAAATATATATATTAGTAGTCCACGTTCAAAACAAGTTATATCCAAAAATTCGTATTTTGGTGTCGATAGGTACATCATAACTGGCTTTTATTTTAATATATAATGAAGGTGCAAAAATCGTCATTTACTAATAAAAAGTCAAGTAATTAAGAAGTAACAGTAGATATATCCACGTTTTATACATTTCAAACTCAGTTAAATCCTCCAGCCAATTGAAAAATAAGTTAGTGAAAATTAAAATTTAGATGACACCTTATTCAGTAATCTGGCAAACTACATATTTTAGAAAAAATTGTTATATTTTTCTTAACTTTTGCAACAAAAAATTATTATTTTATAAACAATAGTTAACTTTTGAGGGTTTTTGAGATTTACTCAAAAAGTCATAAGTGATTATCTCATAAGTCATCATTAAAAATGACAATTTTTTAGAATCGTTTTGTGTTTGTTTGTGAGGTCTATTCTTCCCAGAACTACTAGGTATTTATTGAAATAGCTGAGTGTAGTTAACTGAGGGTTAGCGAGGTCCTCTTTTAACTATACTGTTCGGCCTTTCTTCAATTTGTCTATCTGTCTGTAAATTCGTTTGAGGTCCATTGTTTCCAGAACTACTAGTGCTAACAATATAAGTTCACTATAAGTAACACTATAAGACCCCAATGGGAATCGACCACTACAAACTAAGTTCACGGAGTTTCTGTCCATGTTTTAAAAGAAAAATATACGTTTTTAATATATCTCTCAACAAATATTAAAAAAAAAAATATGGTACCGTAAATTGAAGTTTAGTGATCATTTGTGATAATTGGAAATTCACTACTATTTCGGAGAGTCATTTGAAAGTTTGCCGCGTCATTACAAAAAATTGGGATTCTGTCGTTTCTGCCAAATAAATTATTTGTTTCTCCCCCTAACACATTTCATGGCATTTATTCAAAAGCTAGCACATATTTAGATTGTATTTAGGATTTGTAATTTTAATACAAGAATATTCTAATAAGCACTTACTCCTATTTTGAAGAAAAATAGAAGTCATTTCATAAAAGAGCTCAATGAAAACATTCGCGCTATAGACATCTAAAGAATGTCTATGGCGACATTCCTCTATATTGCCCCTATTCAGGCATTCTTGACAACAATAGGCGTATTGTTCGGTGGTCCGATTGTCCAACAACATACAGAGGTGATCTGCAATCATTTACTCGAATGCAAGATTTCTGTCTATTGTAATAACCAAATACTTGTTTTTGTTTGAGATGTAAGATATCAATCGGAAATGTTGTTTGAAAGGAATGTAAAATAAAGGTTGGTTATGTATCTACATGTGTAAAATTGTCGTAATTGCAATCGTTTTTATCAATTTTCATTGAATATTTTCAATTTGCTTTCTTTGATGTGTAAAGTTTTAAAAATTATGTATATGGGATATTAGGTTAGAAACATTATGTTAGGTTTTGAGAGTTATCTATTACGATATAAAACCTCCGTCACTAATACACAGTTAAAAATTATAACGACCTTGCACCAATCTTTGGTGCCCATTTAGCTGCAACCAACATTTGGTGCTTAGTTTCACAATTTTACAGTGCTACCACGGATACCATTTCGCGGTGAAACGTTGTACCAAAACTCTTAATTTGCATAAAACTCAAAATTCGACATTTCTTTGAATTGTAGCGAAACTGACAACCATCCGATCGCAAAAGACAACTTGTCACCAACCGGGCTCGAACTATGAATCTACGGATTCATAGCTGAACGCCTTTAACCACTGAGCCACAGGTTCATTGTTGTCTTTCTTGGAGGTGCTTGTTCTTGCAAGCGACACCGAAAATTTGGGTTGCAGTAAAAGAGGTTGAACCAATTATCGGCGAAACCTACACTTTCTTTATAAAGGATTTTTGGTTCAACCTAGATTCCACCATAATATGGTGTAGACATCTGTTTTGCACCAAGATATGGTACATTTTTAAACATAATTTTTAAACAGTGTAGTACGATGGACATAAATGTAGTCCCACACAATATAAAACGTCTAGAAACTTGAAATAATAAATAATTGCACAAACGGGTCACAGACTGAAACAGCGACGTTAGACGAACCAGTTATATATCTTTCTAATTTGGGCGAGGTTTATATAGTCGACCAATCCCTAATTTAAAAATCTGCTAAAATGACGTTTTGCGTAAAACTCTTCTGGTTGTGTTCCGATACAATTATTGATTATTTTTATCAAATTCGATTCATTTCAAACATTTCTTAAACTAAATTTGTCAAAAGTAAAAAAAAATGAGAAATTTACATAAATGCCTACGGAATAAGTATTGCTCTCAGACTTAATTGAAAAACTAATTAAATTATTTGAATGTATATTTCAAAGTTAGTAATTATAATATTTCAAGTTTATTCAAGGATATTTCAAGTTTAGTAATTATTTTTTTCTGTTACGTTCATGTTGAAAAAAAATAATCAAATAAGAACACCGTATGTATTTGTTACAAGGTAAAAAAAAAGAAACAGAAATTGGTTAAATCGTTCTTAATAAAAAACAGGTACTATGTGAAAGTAAAAAATTTAATTTGTAGGAAACGTTAATAGTACAGTATTTAAATTCACATTGCCATATTGCCTTAAGTCGTGTTTCCACGAAAGTCCAATTGTATTAACATTAGACTTATGTGGGTCTTCAGTTCTTGTACTATAATTTTAAGTTTTTTTCGTTAAATAATACCTCAACATAGAAGTATTTCTTAAGATAGATTGTACTCATCGTTTGTGAAGTATTTTTTGCTTTGAAATAAAAGTATTGTTCCGTATTTCGTTGTAATTCTAATTATAAGCAACTTATACATAGATAAAACATAAGTATTTCTGTGTTTAAATTTATTCATATATATATAATAAAAATATCATTTATTTTTGCAAAAACCAATATTATAGACAAACTTTTCCATAATTGCAAGTGTAGCGACTAAACAAACAAAAGCAGAGTTGTCTGCTGTAGGGAAGAAATCGAAACTACTAATAAGTTTCCATCATGATACGTAACGTGAAACTCCCGCATTAAACACGATTATAATACATAATTGCATCCTGAATTGTTAACACTCCCAATAATGTTGAATAACACATAAAAAGCATAATTTTCAGATAACACCGGATATCTTTAATCACAGTTTGTCTTGATGCAGATGTCATCATCTTTTATAATCAGATTGCATTGAGTGGGAAAATTATGCCTTTGTCAAGATCTCTTTTGTTATTTGGCAGAAAAGAACCCTTCACATATTAAAAACTCCATTATGAAAAGTAACGGCAAAATTAAACAAAAGTGAAAAAATAAAAGTAATCGCAATTTGCTTTCGCTTGTGGTTGGTTTTCTTATCTTCGAGTTGACTATTGTTTAAATTTGTTTTGGTACTTTGTTTATTCTTATTTGGATTCGATTAAAATGATAAAACATTGGCATAGATAAGGACAAAAAGATTATTTTTGTGTTGTCACTGATCGTACACTGGTCGTTTGTAAAAGCTACTGTTTATTCTTATTTTAAGAAAATTATCTTGTAGAATAAATTTAATTTCTGTTAAACTTTCTTTTAGATTCTTTTAATAGGATACACTGTTAAAAATAAATACTCAAAAATAAGCAACATTTACTCTTTTTTTATTACTTTCGATGCTTATCATAGCTCCGAATACATAAGTTTCAAGTTTGAAAAAGACATGTACTCAAAAATGAATAAACAGAGCAGTAGTTTGCCTACATAGGCTGCCATCATAAATAACTTTCAATAAGTATCTACAATTACATCCAAGACTTATCGGGAATCGAACCCATATCCTCAGGCACCGCAGTCCAGTGTATTACCCGTTGTACTCTACCAGGGGAACCAAACATGAAAAGACAGATAATTGAGTCGTAATAACTCAGTTTTCAGTTAAGCATTTGACATCAAATAATGTGAAAAACCATCTTTTGAACAACTATTTTAAGTGTGTCAGGTCGCTTTGTTAAGAGGGCTTGAACAGAAACTGAGATTAGCAATATTAAATCACACTGCTCAGTTTTGAGAAAGGCCTTTTACTGAAATTTTAGTCCGTCATCGCTCATTTGCGATGCAATTGTACTAAAAAAAACCAAGTAGGTTCAAGTATTTATTTTTAATTACCTTTTTTTACACTTAAAAAACGCGTTAAAAAACGGACAATTAAATACTTAGAAGCACTATAACATATTTAAACACTAATATTTCTCTTTTTAATTGATTAGCGAACAATTTTCTTTGCTGCACTAGAAAAACTTTTCATTTGAGTGTTTTATCAGAAAAATATGTTCTTTGTTTCCCCATCACAAAGAAAAACGATTCTTCTGTTGAAAGAAATCAGAATTCAAGAGATGAGAAGAACATTCATCACTTTTTAAGGCTTAAATACACTTTTTCTCTCGGTTTAAATCTTATCACGCTTCGATTAAATCAAGATAAATAATTCTTCTTGAACGAAAAAAGATTTGGAATAGAATATATAAGTGGAAAATTATCCAAGAACTTCCATTTTTCTTGATAGAATATTGTTTTTTATAATGATGGAAGTATACAGTTACAGCATATTATAATAATCGAATAAAATTGTTTTTCCCCAAAATAGTTTTTTTAAATATGCTTGATAACGTTAATTATCATTTTCAAAGAAAAAGTTATTGTTATGCTACCATATAATTATATATTTAAAATATTGTATTTACCATTGCAAATTTTTTTTAGACATGGATTTGTTAAATAATAATTTTCTTTTATATTAACTTTATTCATGGAATGATTTTATTATATTTTATATATATATATATATATATAGTTATATATATATATATATATATATAGTTATATATATGTAGTGTTTGCAATATTCAAAGGCTAGGAACGCATAGTTTAATTTTGAACTGCGCAGGAGTATCTGCGCAGAGCAGTAAGTGAGGCAGACGGGCACGGACCCTCGAGGAGGAAGGTTGTGTGATGCGCACGTCTTGAGCATTGGGGTAGCTATTTTCCTATTTTTCTTTATAATTATTAGTTTGTAAGTTGTGCTTTGGTTAGAGGTGATTGTCTGTCTTGTGTGTAATAAATGTATGTAGTTTAAAATTGCGTATCTGATGATTATCTACCCATTCAATGAAACTCATTATCAAACAACGAACCGAAAAGGATAGTCGCCCGACATTGGCGCAGTCGACAGGATTGATATTTGAGTGCGTGGGTAGACGGTAGAAGTAAGTGCGCATTGGGTTCGAGGTCATTATTCAATTCGAGTGGAGATCACGTGAAGAAAAGGCGGGAGAGTTTGTTTTGGTTTTGGATTGGAGAGGAAAGCTCTATGGGGGTAAGAGTTTCGGTTTGAGATTTTGTGTATATAAAAGAAAAAGTGTTGCATTGCGAATGTTTTGCTTTTGGGTGTATCTTTTATGGAAGTAATGTGGTGTTTTAGCGTTTGTTCTTTGTTGAAGTTGGTAAATTTAAGTGTGTGGTTTATTTAGGATTGTGGGAAGATAAATGTGCGATAGTATATTATTGATATATTTTGAAGTTACTGTTGGGGGAAAATTTCATAATGAGTTCTAGGAAAGCTAAACAAAGGCAGGATGAAATTGAATTAGAGGCGGAGCGTAAGCGTACTCACGACTTAGAGTTGCATAAGCTAGAAATAGAGAAATTAAAACTTGAACTTGATTTGGAGAGATTGAGACAGTCAAATAGACAGTCGGACGTATCTATTAATCAAAATAATGAGTCAAATAATTGCAACCAATCAATTGAGAGCGTAGTTAAATGTATAAAAACGTTAACAATCCCAGTTCCTTGTAATGCAGAGGGTTGGCACGTATTTTTCCAATCTTTGGAAAGGGCGTTTAACACAAAACAAGTGCATGTAGATTTAAAATCAGAAGTTTTAATAAACTTACTGGGGGATAAAGTGGCAAATTTACTTGCGTTTATTGACGAGGAAACATTTAAAAGTTATGAAAAGGTTAAGGAAATTGTTCTTAGAGAATTTGAACCAACTCCAAAAATCTGTCTTGAAAATTTTAGAAATTCAAAACGTAACTCAGATGAAACGCATATTCAATTTACATCGAGATTAATTTCAAATTTCGAATACTATTGCAAACTCAGAAAAGTAGATAGTTTGGAATCCCTTAAGAAACTAATAGTGTCAGATCACTTGTATAAAACGTTAGACAGTGAAACAGCTTGTCATATCGGGATTAAACAGGGTGAAGGATGGTTGGAACCTATATCAATGGCTAAAGAGTGTGATATTTATTATGACTCCAAAAATAAATCTTTCTCGAAACCTCAAGGCAATGGGTTAAAACCGCAGGTTCAGGAAAACTCACCACGTTTGGGCAGAGACGAAGTTGCGCAAAAATATATAGCGCCTCATTTGAGAAGGGATAACACGAATAGGAATAAACCCAATGGGGAGTGCTATGTGTGCGGGCTTCATAATCATTTGGCCAAGGATTGTTTTAAAAGATTTTCTGGTAGGAAGGATGTTAGAAATAATAGGGGTAAGGCATTTAACTCAAGAAACGATGCGAATAGCGATGCCATTGTGGCAAAGGTGGAAACGAATTGTTTTGAGTCAGGTAATAGGGCTAAAACTCTACATCCATTAACGCGAGTTAAAGTATTCATTGAGGGATGTGAATTGGACGCATTGATTGATTCGGGTGCTGAAATTTTGGTCCTCAACCCGAATTCTTTAAGATCAAAACAAATTCCAGGTCATGGGATTGTAAAACTGACTTCTGCATTTGGGGAACAAGTTGAGGCGAAACTTGCAATAATAAAACTTGGTTTGAGGGAATCGGGAAGTTTTATAAATCGTACAATTGATGTTGAGGCTGCACTGACGGATAGGTTGAATAGCGCAGACTGTTTACTTCCACCAAATGTTTATGAGAAGTTGAAGGAGGAATGTTTGAGTCTAAGGGGCGTTGAGGGAGTTGGTGAAGAATATGTTGCAAATGAAAGGGAAGGCGTGGTCATCGATTTATCGTTGGATAGGGACAATTCTTTGTGTCTGGAAAATTTATTTGCTGAGCGGGAGATTAATTGTGATGCTGTTAACTGTAATGGGATAGGCGTTGATCAGGTTTCAGAAGTCTGCAGGTTAAAGGAAGAACAGGGCAATTGCAAAACTCTTGGAAAGGTTCGCGAAGATGTAAGATTAGGGAAGGGAAATGTTATGAAGATTGATGATTTGTTGTATCATAAAGACAAAGTTCTAGGTCAGTCGGTATCTCAGTTGGTATTGCCGTTAAATCGTAGGACAAAGGTGTTAGAGTTAGCACACGAGTCTGTTTTTGGGGCACATATGGGTATTAGGAAAACGAAGGAAAGAATTAGGTTAAGTTTTTATTGGCCTGGCTTAGCTCAAGACGTTGCAAATTTTTGTCGCACCTGTTCAAATTGTCAATTGAGGAGTCCAGAAAAGATTTCGGATAGAGCTCCAATTACACCTGTTTTGCGACCAGAACTGCCATTCGAAGTTGTGAACATTGATGTGATCGGGCCTATAGAACCTGCTTCTGGAAGAGGACACAAATATGTCCTAACTCTGATGGATCAGCACTCGAGATGGCCGGAAGCCATTCCAATGAGAAGTCTAACAGCAAGATCAGCATGCGATGCACTACTACACATATTCCTAAGGATGGGCATTCCTAATGTGGTCGCAAGTGACCAAGGTACCAACTTCACCGCTGCATTGACGCAGGAGTTTTTGACGCGCATCGGATCCTCACCCAGATTCTCATGTCCAGGGTATGCAGCGAGTAACGGACTAGTTGAAAGGTGGAATAAAACTCTTAAAGACATGCTTCATCACGTGATTAGAGAAGATCACAGTAACTGGGATCGCCAGATTCCATATCTTCTTTTTGCTTATCGCGAAGTGCCGAATGCAACGACGGGTGAATCTCCATTCAAATTATTGTATGGAAGGGAACCAAGAGGTCCGCTTGCCATACTGAAATCCACGTGGGCAGGAGAGGTTCCTCTACCAACTGGAACTTCAAAAACTGTCATCGAGTATCTTCAAGATATGAAACATCAGATGGAGATGGCAGCTGAAAAGGCAAAAGTTGTGACAGCAGAAAGACAAAAGTCGTATGCGGATTACTTTAATAAACGCTCGTCAACTAGGAAGTTCGATGTGGGTGAACAGGTTTATCTGCTGATTCCAGATTCCTCTAACAAGGTGTACGCCAGGTGGACTGGACCCGCAGAAATTGTAAAGTTCTGTCCACCGAATTCCTACATGGTAAAATTAGATGATAATAGCGTCAAGCATGTACATGTGAACAAAATTAGAAAATACCATCCACGTCTAAATGCAGTGGGGGTGATTTTTGAAGATGAGGAAGAATTCGGGGAAATACAAGAGACACCAAAAGAAATGACACGAGGTGTACGGGAAGTTCTAGATGAACTTGATCTTGATCACTTGAACGATAAGAAGAAGGGACAGTTATTGCGTATAGTGCAAAAATATAGTGAATTATTTACAGGGAATGTAAAGATCGCAAAGGTCGGTGAACACAGGATTAGATTGAAACCAGATGTGGAAAGAAAGAAGCCATATGTCTACAAAATCCCCGAAACTTTGAAATACAAGGTAGACGAACAAATCCAAGAACTTCTTGATTTGGATTTGATAGAGGAGAGCAGTGCTGAAATCGCGTATCCTGTGGTATGTGTTGCGAAGAAATGTGGAGGGATACGCCTGTGTGTGGATTACAGATCGCTAAATGAGGCTTGTTTGACAGATGATTTTCCAATGGAAGACGCAAAGGAGCTTCTACATACAATTGGAAGAGCCAAAGTGATCACTACACTTGACTTGCTGAAAGGATACTGGGCGATTCCTATGGAGTATGAAAGCAGAAATCTGACATCATTCAAGACTCACCGTCAACAGTACCGTTTCAAAGTCATGAGTTTCGGATTAAAGAATGCTTCAGCAACATTTCAACGAGAAATGAACAGAGTCCTGGCCCCTTACAGAGAGTTTGCACGTGCGTACATTGACGACATTGCCATTTTCTCTGAAAGCTGGGAGGAACACTTGGAACATCTGAGCATAGTCTTCAATAAACTGAAGGAGCTGAACTTCACAGTCAACATCAAAAAGTGTTCTTTTGTGAAAGCACAAATAAAATATCTGGGCCATATCATCGGATCAGGAAGACATCAACCTGATCGTGAGAAGATAGACGTTGTGACATCGCTGAGACGACCAGAAACCAAAAAGGAGTTACGTAGCGCGCTTGGCCTATGTAATTATTATCGTGACTATATTCCGAAATATGCTGAATTGGCATATCCATTAACTCAACTAACTAAAAAGTGTGTTGCTGAGAAGATACCGTGGTTAGAAGAGCACGATCTGGCTTTTGCGGAGTTGAAAGGAGCTCTTGCAAATGCGCAGTCTCTATACACACCTCAATTAGGATTTCCTTTTGTGATTCACTCAGATGCTTCTCAAATAGGCGTCGGGGCATGTCTCTCGCAAAAACACGAGGATAAAATTTATCCCATTGCATTCGTCAGTCAGAAGCTAAGTAAGGCTCAACAGGCATGGTCAACCATAGAGAGGGAAGCTTACGCGATTGTGTGGAGTCTCAAGAAATTTGAATCGTGGATCTTCGGTGCGGAAATTGAGTTCTTCACAGACCATAATCCCTTGCCATATCTGACGAAATGTGCTCCGCAATCTTCGCGATTGCAACGTTGGGCTTTTGCCATTCAAAGATACAATATAACTTTGAGACACTGCCCTGGTGCCAAAATGCCACATGCTGATGCACTTTCTCGTCTAGTATGATTTTTGAGTATTAAGTGAATTAAATGTAGTGTTCCGGAATGGTAACAAGCATCTTTACATCTGTATTGGCACTGCATTTACTTATCATTTTCTTTCATATTATATATTGTGAATTTTCATTTGTCATATTTGAAATAATTTTGATATATGCTTTTTAAATATTTTTCTACAAATAACGTACCATATATTGGATATTGTAATAATATATTTTATATATATAATTTGTGTAGGGTAAGAAATGTGATAATTGTAGAATTGTGCTAAAGTTTTCTTTTGAAGAGATTTAAAGTTAGAGGTTTAGGTTGATGATGTGACAGGTATGGTCATGCGTTAGGGAATATTTCAACAATTAAATTCATATAAGTGTCATGTGTATTGTTGAGACCCCTAACACTTATCTTACGTGGGGGGTGTAGTGTTTGCAATATTCAAAGGCTAGGAACGCATAGTTTAATTTTGAACTGCGCAGGAGTATCTGCGCAGAGCAGTAAGTGAGGCAGACGGGCACGGACCCTCGAGGAGGAAGGTTGTGTGATGCGCACGTCTTGAGCATTGGGGTAGCTATTTTCCTATTTTTCTTTATAATTATTAGTTTGTAAGTTGTGCTTTGGTTAGAGGTGATTGTCTGTCTTGTGTGTAATAAATGTATGTAGTTTAAAATTGCGTATCTGATGATTATCTACCCATTCAATGAAACTCATTATCAAACAACGAACCGAAAAGGATAGTCGCCCGACAATATATATATATATAAAGTTTTTTGCTGAAGTGCTACATTTTTCTAAGTTAAAAAAATATATAAAGTTTTTATTTATTATCTGCACAACAGTTTATCTTTTAAAATTCGTACATTGTAAACATTAACAAAAATCGATTTTGTTTTTGGATTTTCGGCTGTATTAATAACATAACATTGTTATTGCACTTTGTGTACATATATTTATGACACCGTTTAACTATGCAAATTATTATCTGTTAATTATAACTGCAAGTACAGTAATGTTAATGATATTACGTACTGCCATTTTGGCGCTAAAACAGAATTTTCTTATATGTTATAAATTCTAATTAAATTCATACTAATCAAATTTTGTTGTACACTCTTATTACGTTTAATTTTTTTAACCAACTAAACAACGAAGTGACATTTCCAACAGATTTTATGGTCACAAATAACTGCGTTGAAGTTCGATAATCAAATCACAGGTTATGCGATGTCCAGTTAGTGCATATTTCAGTGTCGTAACTAATATATACATAATTTTTTTGTAAGCAATTTAATCAATCAGTTAAGTTTCTAAACTTGTAATAGTGTTAAAACTTTATACAATAAAAAAAGTCATATTTATTTATACAAAGAAATGTAGGAGCTATTATAGGTGAAATAAACGTATTAAGAATCATAGAAAACTCAGAGATTTAAACTTAATCGTTTAATGACTCAAATTTTTATAATTTCAATTCTGCCACTATTCAACAACAAATACGGACTTTATTATTTTTCAACATAAATGTATAAAGTTTAGATTGATTGGATTAAACTATGACACATGACAAAAAAAACACCATAATGAATAACATAAAAAAGAACACATAATGGATACTATGAATTAAAATATTTCATGAAGTTTAAAATTCGCTTTTTTCGATTTATGTTAACTAAATCAACTAATGACTCAAATTTATCAATATATCAATGTTGCCACTATTCAACTACAAACACGAACTTTTTCTACTTTTTATCAACATAAATGTATACAATTTTGATTGATTGGTTTAAATTTTGGCACATGGCAAAAAAAACCGAGCTAGAATCCCACTGGTCAAACTTCCATATCACGACAACATTAGTACATTAGATCCATAACACAATTAAATTGAATCTATTACCTTGAAACAGTAAGTCTTACTTTGGATGTCTAGGTCGAACCCACCTTTCCATGTCGAGTCCCATACCATTCTAGTACGTCCATCACTGTTGTGGTAAGGGAATATTTAATATCTGCCACCCCAATTTTCCCATGCAAGCGAGGCGCCAGTCTGGGGCCCATCATAAAACGGTTGAAAGAAACATTGACAAAGAAAGTTCGTGTTTGGGGATCTCGGACCCATAAAGTGAAATATATGTGATTCTTTGATCTCGTCGGGTACAATCGAGTGAATCAGCCGAATCTATCAAATCACGGGAAAGCCGACGAGATGCATTTTGATCCAGAAAAACCAATGGAATGAGGGGGAAAGAATTAGAGGGCGGTCCCTTCGCCCCCCATCGACAGAACTATACTCTCCAAGTTGGGGGGGATAACACTTAGATTTTAGTCACGTTCTTGACTGGACTTCTCTTCAGACTTTAAGTCAGACTCTCGACATGTTTGTATAACCAACGTTGATCAATCTCTCATGTTGGAGAGAGTAGTTCGATGATCGAATATCACCCCTTGTTCCAGAAGAAGTCACTGGTGAGTCATGTGACCAATAAGTTCTCGCACGGGTAATAAATATGCATATAGTGAAAGTTTAATCGTTTTCCTTTCATCATTCTAGTTAAAATTTCTGCATTTTTTATGTCTCTTCTCCCCAATAGGAAAATCCACGTTCCGAGTATTTTAATATTGTTAAATCACAACGCAATGTCAATCTTAATGTATACGATCTCGCCGAAGTAGATAAGTGTAATAGGTTTATTATTAATTGAAAGCTTAATGCTTAATTTCAACAACTTTTCATTTACATTTATACTCGCATGTAATTTCGAATCTAAGTATTAATTTAATTTTTCATTATTACTTTGAATAATAAAAGAAAAAAAAATATAAAAATAACAAAGAAAATATTTACTTTGCTACATCAAACCATTTCCCGTCAAATAAATAAATCACATTTAAAACAAGGTCGACAACCAATTTCTGACTTCTGATATTTACTTACGAAGAACACCTGTAAAAAAAATTAATGATATCACCAGAATAGAACCTAAGAAAAAACCCTTCAGAACCATCTGTTTACCCAAATGCTTAATTTTTTTTCTTTCCTCACCTTTCATCCAGGTATATCTCCATCCCTCCACCCCGCTCGCAGCGCCCCCTAACCCTTCGTCGAGTAATTAAATCAGTCAATAATTCCATAACCTGCCTCGACCCGTTTCGGTAATTATTCATTTTCGTTATTTTTAATTAATGAGTAACGACCTGGCGTCCTCTTCGGCGTCCATCAACAAAATGGCGTTCCTTTTTTCTTTTTTTTTTTAGTTTGTTAATCAATAGAAAATGATGGAAGAGTGGATGGGTTGATACGTGATGACGCTGTTGTGTGTTTTGTGTGAGAGTGGGGTTTGGAAACAATTTGGGTAATTTCTCAAACAACTTTTAACAATGTTTTAAATTAAATGGAGGCTACACTGTGTTAAAATAGGTATTTCAAAAATAAGTAAAATGTACTAATTTTTGAATGCTTTTCATGGCTCCGAATACATAAGTTGGCATTTTGAAAAAGACATGTACTTAAAAATGAGTACAATGGGTAAAAATAAATAAAAAGAGCCAATGCTAGTCTACATAGTGAATCTCAAATGAACCACACACATTGTTTAAAATAGGTACACACAAATAAGTAAAATGTACTTATTTTTTATTACCTTCGATGTTTTATCATAGCTCCGAATACATAAGTTTCATTTTTAAAAAAGACATTTACTCAAAAATGAGTAAAAAAAGCAATTGCTTGCCCACATAAATCACTTTCAATAAATATGAACAATTGCAGTAAAAACATACATTCCCTACATACAGAACCCTAGTTTCATTAGAACCCTAGTTTCATTTAGAACCCTTAAAACATACAGAACCCTAGTTTCATTTTTGAAAAATGAAAATCGTACCCAAATCCACAGGCACCGCAGTCCAGAGCTTTATCCGTCGTACTACCAGGGCGACGTAAAGAAGTTATAAACAGAAGATATGTCAAAAAAGCTCTGCCAAAAGAATGACCGAGTTGTAATAACTTAGTTTCCTTTAAGCAATCGACATCAAATAATGTGGAAAACCATCTTCTAAACAAATATCGTAAGTTTGTCAGGTGGCTTTGTTATGATGGCTTGAACAGAAGCTGAGATCAGCAAAATTAAATCACATTGCTCATTTTTTCGAAAATACGATTACTTAAATTTGAGTACGTCATTGTCCATTTACGATGCAACTTGTACTCAAAGAAAAATCAGTACGTTAATGTAATCATTTTTAAGCATTTTTTTTACAATGTATGATGTTTCAATAATTATGCGGGGAATACATGTAACGTGTTCAATATCAGGACCCGATAATAAGTGGCATATAAGCAAAAAAAAAAAAAAACGGAAAATGGTTACGAAAACTGTTACGGTCATTTTCCTACTTCTCGTATACCCAGGAAGAGGAAATTTGAGAAACTGATTCACTATATCTTAAATAGGAGAGTTAAACTTTTAGTCAACGTCCAATTGAAATAAATACCCAATAAATTTGTACTCGAATATACTGTTGAGTTTGGATATAATTCTTCTGGAATTTGTCATGACTATAAAGCATTCCCAAGTCTAAACATTTTATAGAGTTGGCCTGCATATGGATAAAAATTCTTCGCAAGCGGCATTGCCAAGATGCCGCATAAAATATGTAACGCATCTTTTAAATGTAACGCTAATTTAATGCTAAAAGTAAAAATGAAGAGTGCACTGTGAATAATAGATGAAAATGCATTGAACGGTCACCCTTGGTAACTTGTCTGAAAAAGCAATATTCGCAACGCTAACAAGTTTTTGGCGACAAAAAGAAATCTTGTTTCCAATCAAAGAACTACTCCATTTTTTCCCCCATTTAAGGGTTACCGTATACGGAAACCAGATTTGGTGAACAATTATGGTGACCGGTAAATGTATTTTGACGATCCTAATAATATAGTTTATATAAAAAACTTTTCTAAATATGTATTTACAAATTTGTAAATTATGTTTTGAAAATTCATAAATGTGTGGAGGATTTATGAACTACCCATAGGCAGTTCCGTAACCTAACAGATTAACTTTTTATGACTACTGAACTGATTTGGGTGGTCAAATACATTGAACGGACACCCTGATTTTCACAAAAGCTAGTTACCCTTTTCGGCAACCCTGTATGGGGAAATAGAGGAGCTATTTCAATGATAACAAAGCCGGTTTTTATCGCCAAGAACGTGTTAGCTTTGCGAATGTTTTTTTTTTTTTTTAAATCGCCAAGTGTGACCATTTAATGCAGTTTAACTATTTAACTATTTAAGTTCTGCCACATGTACTTTGGAAACGGGGTTGACCTCTGACTACAGCACTCTTTATTGAAAAAAAAAATTGAGAAAAATCAAGTTACAACTATCTTTTGAAGAAAAAGTGAAAATTAAATGTATTACACGTTTTTTTAATTTTTTTTTATTTATCCTCTATCCGAGAGAAAAAGGCTGCTTTGGTTTGCGAAGCAAGCAAAATAGGATTGCGTAGAAAGCCTCGAAGATTGACGGAGCAGATGGCTGAGGGAGTCACTTAAAAAATATCGTGCCGGAAATGTAAATGTTAGTAAATTTTTCACTGCTTCTAAAAAGTTTTGTTTTATTACATACCGTTTTAATCTCTTGAGGAATATGAACGTTTATCCATTCGGGTTTCGGCAATTTTCAAAGCAAAACTTCAGAAAAATCTCTACTTTGAAAAAAAATTCTAACGTTAAACTTTGTGGAACTTTTAAAATCCTTCATAACTAAAAAATAAATAATAAACATAATTCAACGGAAATGGAGTTTAAAATATAAACTAATCGCGCCTGCAATGAAAACAAATCTACCCTTTCAATATTTTACTCAGTCCTCAGAGGATACGGGTACCCTTTCTGTTTTACTTTCAAAATTATTTCCAAAATAAAACCAGTTTATAAGTATCAACCATTTAACGAGTATACAAAATATCAAATTTGCAGGTTTTTTTACACTGGGAAAGGGTTAAATTTATTATTTCTAACGCATCCCTTTAAAAAAAATTGCTTCATTAGAGAAGGATTTCAAAAGTCCTCCCAGTGCTTTAAATACGATAAATATTTTAAGTTGATTATTTTTATGTACTTTTGTATTATATGAAGGCCCGTCGCACCAGGGGGGTTTGGGAGTCCTCTCCCCTCTTCCCAATAATCTGGAAACTCTAAAAGTTGGGAATTTAATTTTTTTTTAAATCCACGAGTTGGGAAAATTTATACTTGAAGAAAATTAATATTATTAGCTAATGAAAGCTATGGGAGATTAAAGATTGCCCAACTCGTAAGATTAAACTTCGATTAGACAATGCTTGTTAGAGACTGTTTAATATTACCTAATATATATAAAAAACGATGACAAATGCTAATAAGTTGAAACTGGGAATTTTCAGCACTGTTAAGTTGGGAATTTCGAATAGGTAAGTTAATAATTTAGAATCGTAAAGTTGGGACCCCCCCCCCCCCCAAAAAAAAAAAAAACTTTTGTGTGGCAGCATTGATTACATGTACTACTGAAAACATGGAAATGCATGAATATATATACTATTCATATCCGTCCGGTGGTTAAAATGACAGAGCTCGTGCTTTCTTTTAAAGAAATTTGAGAATTTTCGAAAAATATACCAACAAAACAAATTTCTGAATAATGCATTATCTCTGAATCAATCAATCCCAGTCTGCAATGGGATTTTAATTACGGATTATTTTATTAACTCACGTTAAAATATAATCCAAAATAAACGCTTCATTTTTACTTTCTAAGTCGGACACTTTTTATGGAAATTAAAACTTAAAATCCCTAATTGGAAAGTATGCACATTTCTCCCATAAAAACTGTAGTATTATATTTCACATTGAAAGTTAATTACTCAGTTAATTACTCATGTTTTTCTTTTATCAAATATAAAATATGTAACTTGATTACTTTGTCTATAGTAATTAAAAAAATATTCCAAAACCTTATAAGAAAAGTTCGACTACGGGGAACTTAATGATCAATTAGGAATTTGCAATGTAACTGTTATTATATGCTATTTAATTAATGCCATTCCTTAATTCGTTTTTTAATTTTAATGATTGGTTTTTTTCTAATATGTGAACTCTAAAAATAACTGTAAAGGTAAAAAGTTTAATTAAAAAAATAATTATTATTTTAATATAATTTTACTGTTAATAATTATCAAACAAATTATTATGAGTTACCTATTATTTATAATATCTTAAAAATATTGTATTATCAAAATACATATATTGTTTTAACTGACAAAAAAATAATTATTATCCATTAATAAAAGTTTATTTAAAAAATTGTAAATTTGTAAGTAAATATTGTACTAATTAAACTAATTTCGTTAATGGACTAATTTAATGAATGATTTGTTTCTAAAAACGCAAACTTTTGGCCTTTTAATTTTAGCAAATCTAAACGCTTCAAATTTATTTTGAAATAATTATCAAGTTTTTCTTTAGAAAAAAATAATCGAAAATCTCATTCATATGGTGTACTGAATCTTTATGACCAAATAATCACAAAAGTTTAGCGTTCTCTTCATAGATGGCAGCATGGTCACCGGCTTGTTTAAAAAAACATTAAAATTAATTATTTTTAACGCATTTTTTAAAAACTCTTGATATTAATGATATAAAAGTATGACGTGTCACTGGTCCATGAAATTCTCTTTCTTGTGATACCTCATGCGTTTAAGGGACGAAAATTGAATCTTTACTACAGAAATAATATATATTCATGTGTTAATTTTTGTATACGTAAAACAAGAAGAATACCTGACTTCTTGATTTCCAAAATATCCAGTGATGAATTATAGACTCTTTAAATATAGTAAATCGAATAGTGTGTGTCAAGCTATTGCAACTATGAAATAGTAACTTATATATTAAAATACAAATACAACGTTTTAGTTCCAGTATTTCCCGCTTGTTGGCACACAATAGTTAACTCCAACCGATTAAAATAGTTCTTTGTTTTTTGTTCTTTGGCAACAATTTCAATTTCTGGGTTTATTTATATTTTATTACACGCAGACTTTTCAATTTAGGCTGATGAAGGGAGACGTATCTCCCGAAACATGTCCTGATTCAATGGATTTTTATTGCGTATTTTAACGTTGTATTTGTATTTTAATATTCTCCACGCAATGTTCTATACGACGAGTTTTTATCATAGTAACTTATATAACTTATATAAACATAGCACAAAGAACGAAAAGTAAAGAGAAGCATCTAATTGGACTCCGAGAATCAAAGAAAAGTTAAAAAGAACACCATACAAAAATCCCCAGTCTCTAGCACTTACAGATTCAATTCACCTGGTTGGTGGGTACTACCCCTTTGAGTTTACCACTGCGCTTTCTGCTGCCTTTTCCTCCCTCCCTAATTAGCCAATAGCGAGGCTTGCATGCACCAAGTCGACGTCTTTTAAGTGCAACAAATTGGCAACGGGCATGAAAGAAATAAAAAAGGACTTGAAACTGCAGCTTTTTAAAAAAAAATATATTTTCCACCGGGTTCTTTTTCATTCGTTGGATGGTACTCGAGTTCTGTTTTCTTTTCCGTTGGAGAACTCGGGAGAACTCGGGCAAGATGTGTTCTTGTTTTAAGGATTCTTTTCCAGGAGTTTCTGAAGTTGCACGTAATGAATAACTCGTTGAAGAAGTCAGTGGAAAGCTGGTCGAGATCTCATTATTTCTGTAGGGTCAACGTTCTGAATTGTGATTTTTTTTTCTCTCAAAAATATGGCAAGAAAAAGATCCTATGTTATTTTTGAGCTTCTCTATCAGCTAATAAAGATAAAAAATATGATTTTTTTTAATTTTAAGATTTATAATATATGTAAAGATTCTATAGTTAAGGGTCAGTCGTAATGATTTTTAGCGGATTCAGTCGTAGAAATACAACAATAAGGGCAGATAAGTTAGATTAAAAACATGTATTCCTTTAGAGCGACTTACACTGTAAAAACTGTGCTTAAAAATGAGTATATGGACGTAATCTTTTTTTATAAGTACAATTGTATCGTAAATGAGCAATGACGTACTCAAATTTAAGTAATCGTAATTTCTGAAAAATGAGCAGTATGGTATAATATTGGTAATATCAGCTTCTGATCAAGCCATCTTAACAAAGAGATCTGACACTTTAAAATAGTTGTTCAGAAGATGGTTTTCCACATTATTTGTTGTCGCTTGCTTAAATGGAAACTGAGTTATTACAACTCAATTATCTTACTTCCCATTATTTTGCCACGCCTTTTTAATATTATAGTTTTATAACTTCTTCCCGTCGGTATGGTAGTACAACTACTAATGCCATGGACTTCGGTGTTGGTGACATCAGGTGAACGGATTGCATTCGATATTCGGTATGTCTTATTTGTAATTGTTGAAATTTATTTAAAGTGGTTTATGTAGACAGCCTATACAAGCAAATGCTCGTTTTATTCATTTTACTCACTTATGAATGCATGCCTTTTTCAAAAATGAAACTCATATATGCGGAGCTATGATAAGCATCGAATGTAATAAAACATGAATACATTCGACTTATTTTTAAGTACCTATTTTTCACAGCGTACGTTTCGTTACAAAGTCAGGGTTACATTAGTAATGAGAATGTGTCTTCTCGTAGGGATCTATCATAATTAAGATAGGGATTTTTAGGGATTATTTTCAATTAGATTGAGCCAGGTACATCAGTCATTGGTCCGAAATGATTCGACCCATGGATTTTTTATAGATAGGCACTCAAAACTCCTTTAAAGTGTTCCTGTGTGAAATATACACCGAAGTAATATTGTAGGCAGTTTGTTATGACTGAATTGAAACAGGAATTATAGTTGTCAGTAAAATGTTCTGAGAATTTTATTGCACTAAAGAAACAAACATGAATCTGATAGGTAAGATGGTAAAAAGAGTTATATAGAGAGGAAGGAAGCTTATTACGTCGTAAATAATTTATAAAAACTGACTGATAATTAAAATAAATATAACAATAAAGGAAAATAAAATGAAAATATAGCAATTTAAGGAAAATATATTACATATAGAATGTAATAAATAGCACATTTAAAATACATTTTTATGTGTATTATTCATTTGAACACTACAAAAGAGTACGAATATTCTAGTTTTTTTAATTTTAAAATATATTTTCGGACATTCTAAATTGGATCACTTTCTCTTAAGTATAACATAATTGTGATTAGCACAGTAGATACATATAATTTTTGCATGCATATAATTTTTTTTTAGTGCATAGTCCCAATATCATGAGATAACTACAAAATTACTTTATAAAAGTGCACATGGCAGTACACATGGATACACAAAAAATAAGATAAACTCATTTATAACTTAATATATACGTTGATTAACTGTAGCATAGCACCCTCTGAGAAGTTGGAAAAAGGAAAAAAAATGTAAAGTTGTTTTCTCTGTAACGTAGTTTCCTTTATATTTCCAATTCATATATACTGTACATATTTTTTAATTTTTTGTTATTTTGATAGATATTGCCTCTAAGAAAGACAGCTTTAGATTTGAAAAATATTTAAGCATCGAACATTTTTAAGAATTTAAAGTTTATGTGTATTGCAAAAAAAAAACTGAAATCCATAGACGACTTAAGTCGTTCAGCTGCTTCAGAGGATTAAACCACTAAACTCTAACTGTAACTGCTGGAAGGCTCAAACCTTGTTTCCTCTATGGGCGCGTTGAAGCCAATTGAATGCAGTTATGCTGTGCCAACAATTTTTTTTAAGTGAATTAGTGGTGTTTTTTTATTACCATAGCATTGTAGAAATATTAAATGTATATAAGTATTATATTTTTTTCTGATAGAATAAATGTTTATATTGCCAAATAAATAGTTTTTACTCTTGCTATTTATTTATCTACTTCGACTTTGACTTGCAAATGACTTTCTATTTTAATAGCAGATTACATTTAAAATGGGTTTAAAAAGAAAATAGAAAAAAACTCAGCCAAAAGCAATACACGTCGGCTTACTTTAAAATGAAAAATATACGAAATATTGCGGTAGCAAAGGAAGTGGGGCACATCATGGCTGCCTCTACATCGGCTTCAAGTCAACAAAATGTCTTGCCTTACCCAGAAGTTACAGTTAGAGATCAGTGGATTAAACACACGTCCGCTAAATATTCATGCTCGTTGAACTAATCACTGAAAAGTATAATTTGCTAGCAAACTGATTCAATTTTGCTTTGCTTTTTTAAACAAACAATATATTGAATATATATATATATATATATATATATATATATATATATTCAATATATTTTTAAAATTAATTTGAGATATTTAGCTTCAAAGAGTATTGATATTTATTGTTAAGAATGAAAAGAATTTAAGAATTTATTTTGTAGTTGGTTAAACACGTTTTACGGGACAAATATTTCCGACTAGAATTTAGAAGTATTTGCACAAATCTCTTCAAAATATTAATGCCTTCATTAGCGTTAATGACATAATCACCTCGTTAAGGACAATAATTACTCGAGCAAAAATTATTAATTGACTTTTTATCTTTTGTGACCCATTACTTCATTTCCTCACAAATCATTTATAGAAGCGTTTTTGCAGATTCGTTGCGTGTTTCTGTAATGTTTTGTTCAAGAAATAAACGCATTAATGCATTAAAATAGGATGTTTATGTATTTTTTCTCACTATTTAAGTTACCGAATTGGAAATAAAAAAATTTACAATGTTATTGACATAGTAAATAGTATAAATTAAAAAAAGAAAATTACGATATGTTCCACGCGTTACATTGATTTGTAAACAAACTAAATAAAGAACGATTTATTTTTGCGTGACAGTTTTTCCAAAATCGTTTGCCTGGGTAAATGAAAATTCGCCATTATAAACCATTGATTTCTACCTGTAATTTCTGGATTGTGTAAGACATTTTGTTAACTTGATGCCAATTAAAGTGGTAACAAATGTACTCCACTTTCATTCCTAACGCAATATATTTCGTATATTTTCCATGTTAAAATAAGCTAACATATATTTTGTTCGGCTGTGTTGTTTTATATTCTTTTAATAACCATTTTTTAAATGCAATCTGCTGTTAAAATAGAAAGTCATTTCCAAGTCAAAGTCGAAGTGGTTAAAAAGCAATAGCAAAAACTATTTGATGGCGATATAAAATTAATTCTATCAGAAGAAAATATAATAGTTATATACATTTAATATTTTCACAATGATGTTGTATTAAAAAACACCACTAAATCACTTTGAAAAATAATTGGGGTTGAGTATGGCTGCTTCCACATTGGCTTCAACGCGCTGATACTGGAAACAAGGTTTGAGCCTTCCAGAAGTTACAGTTAGAGTTTAGTGTTAGAAACCCCAAGTACACGCAGTTTAGTGATGTGATATGTTGTAATTTGGAAGATATAAATTTTAAAATTAACAGTTTTCCAATATAATATATAAATAATTATCAATACTAATCGGATTTTATTTAATTCACTAATTATTCTGAATTTGAAACCTTTTTCACTCTAAAAAAATAGCTTTTGAAGTAACTAATGGTACTGTTTAAATTATTAACCAATATATTTACTAATTAAATATTATTTGTTTTAACTATTTATTAATATCGGTCTTGATATTTTTTTAATTTAAATTTCACATTTCAAATAAATACTCAAATTCTTATATAATTATGAAAAATAAAAATTCGTCGTTTCAAAGTTGTTGGTTCGTTATTAATAAACTCATAAAAGTTGTAACGAAATACGGTGAAAGTTGGCAAATGGATAAACCACCGTCTTCATTAGAACGCTGCAACAGCTGGAAGGTACCAATGGCCAAAAAATATTTTTAAACACGTATGACACCGCGGGTAACAGCTAGTATGTATTTATAAACTAATAAACGTTTGTAAAAAAAAGGTTTAGGCATTCATAATAATACAAAAATAAACTTCCGAACATATAAAAAACATCGAAAATAAATGTCAAGATAAAAAAGTTGTCAGAAAACATTGGGTTTGTTATTGATATATTTCTTGAAGAAAACAACCACCATCAACAGATAAATAGATAAATTAAATTGCTAGAGAAAATATAAAAGATATGAATTGTTAATTTATAACGGATGTATATAACTAATCAACATCTTTCCAAGAAACATCTAAATGTCAAATTCTAGTCAAGCAGATTGATTATTTTCATTGCAAACCGTTTTAAATTGATGTGTTGAGATATGATGTAACTTTAGCATAAAAACAAAGTTTAAACGTATTCTGAATGTTAATTTGTATAAAAAGTTATATGAAGACATATAATTAATTTTTTTTTGCAATATATTGGTTGGTTAGTTCAATTAACGGAAAAATAGATGACTATTGGCGACGGTTTGGGATCTATCCCAAAGGAAAGACCAGCGAACACATCTTCGTAAATTTGTATCAAGATCAGATGACAACAACGACATGCTAGCATCCTACTTGGTAAAACTCTAAGTGGTATTAATATATTAAATTACATGTATAAATATAATGAATAACATTTATAAATATAATAAATTATATTTATAAATATAATAAATTATATTTATAAATATAATAAATTATATTTATAAATGTAATAAATTATATTTATAAATATAATAAATTATATGTATAAATACGAATTACATGTATAAATATACATTACATTACAGGTATAAATATGCATTGCATGAAATATACATTACATTACAGGTATAAATATGCATTGAATGAAATATACATTACATTACAGGTATAAATATGCATTGCATGAAATATAAATTACATGTATAAACATACATTTTATGTATAAATATACATTTTATGTATAAATATACATTTTATGTATAAATATACATTTTATGTATATATATACATTTTATGTATAAATATACATTTTATGTATAAATATACATTTTATGTATAAATATACATTTTATGTATAAATATACATTTTATGTATAAATATACATTTTATGTATAAATATACATAACATGTATAAATATGCATTGTATGTATAATATGCATTACATGTATAAATATGCATTGCATTACATGTATAAATAAGCATTACATGAAATATACATTACATGACATATACATTACATGTATAATATACATTACATGTATAATATACATTACATGTATAATATACATTACATGTATAATATACATTACATGTATAATATACATTACATGTATAATATACATTACATGTATAATATACATTACATGTATAATATACATTACATGTATAATATACATTACATGTATAATATACATTACATCTATAATATACATTACATCTATAATATACATTACACGTATAATATACATTACACGTATAATATACATTACACGTACAATATACATTACATGTATAATATACATTACATGTATAATATACATTACATGTATAATATACATTACATGTATAATATACATTACATGTATTATATACATTACATTACGTGTATAAATATACATTAAATTACATGTATAAATATGCATTACATGTATAAAATATTAAATATATATTTGGACATATATAAATTACATATATTAGAAAAAATTAAATGAAACTGTTTTGCTGAGAAAACACATTTACAATACTAATATTTTTAACCACCCTCAATGGATTAAACTTTTACTCCACAAAAAACGCGAGTACATTCGACACACGGCATATTTAAAGTACATCCACCCCGTACACGCCGATAAACCGATGATCGACGACAATCGAACCAGCAACCCTCAGATTACAAGCTCGTTGCTCCTTCAACCACGCTCCTTTATTTTATTATGGACGCAATGTATTATGCCAAACATAAAACAATTCAGAGATAATAAACCACCTGTCATAAATAAAAGTGTAAGGTGATGGTAACGGCACATCCCATAGAAAATCTCCCGCCAAATTTACTTACACACGTGTTAAATGTGAGTGAATGCTTGGCTATAAAAATGTCCATAAACCATTTTATGACGTCATAAATGCCTTTCAAGCGCCGTCGAAGATATAAGTCAGGAATGAGGCCACGCTCAGGTGTATTTTGAACGTCGTGTATGGAAAGAAAATGTTGGGGACGTTTATTCTGCGTGACTGTCGATCACTTTGTGGTTAACCATTTGAAGAATTTTAGGAATGAATTCGATAATAAAAGTATTTTTAGTTTTGTATACACTTGTTGATTTATTCTTTACAAGCTGCTACCCGCGGTTTCACATGCGTTTTTTTTTTTCACCATTGGTTCGTTCACCCCGTTTTTCCTTCTCTTTTATGTTTTCGAAGGTAAAATATCAGTCTATTGTTTCAACTTCTCCGGGTACATCTCCGAATGTTAGCTTTTCCGTTAGTTTTTCTTTTTGATGCATAATTTTCACAAAAAGAGTTATTTCGACAAAGCAATTTTCGGTCGCCAACTTTCAATTGTTTAAAATATCTCATTTACTTATTTATAGTAATTATATTAATTTATTTTAATGTATTCAATTATTGTGAAGGTCTTACTATTTTATAACTAGGTAATATTATAATAATGTAGATGCTATTATTAACTCTCCGATTGCAAGATCGCTACATTTTTACTTTTCTTTTCCAAGTCTATTCACTCAGGCTCGAACTCGCAATACTTTGATTATTATCCGAACGCCTTTATCCACTGTGCAACTGAATTAATTAAGAAATTATTATTTTCAAGTCGGAAGCAGAAATGTTTTGAAATTTTGTTTCCCAGTGTAATTTGCAAGGTTCTATTTATGTGGTAAAAATATAAAACATTCACTGTAAAAAATTGTATTTAAAAATTAGTACCTGAACCTACTCATTTTTCTTTGAGTACAATTACATCGTAAATGAGCAATGACGTACTCAAATTTAAGTAACAGTACTTTCACAATAATGAACAGTGTGATTTAATAATGCTAATCTCTGCTCAGATAGATGCAGTCCATGGGGACCTGGTTTCGATTTCCGGTAAGTTTTAGTTGTAATTGTCGATATTCATTGAAAGTAATTTATTAAAGCAGCCTATGTAGGCAAACTACTGCTATTTTTAGTAATTGTACTCATGTTTGAGTACATACCTTTTTCAAAATTGAATCTTATGTATTTAAAGCTATGCTAAGCATCAAATTTACTCAAATATGAGTTTGCTCAAAATCTCATCGGTGCCTCCAAAAAAATGTTGAAGCTCGTTGTCAAATGGGTAAAATTGGTTAAAGAAAAAAAGGAATCGCATGAAGTTACTCAAGTGTGTTTTATTTGCAGACTGACTTCCAACAACTAACACACACAGACTCTCAACTGCAATCGAGTCTGATAAATTTTAAGAATCGAATCATTTACATAAAGCGCCCTCTGGGTCGCAATAAAATACAATATGTTCGCCGTCAGCCAATGAGCGAACACATTTTATTTATTTTTGAGTACCTATTTTTAACAGTGTTCGTTTCAAAATATTATTATCTGTTACCAACATAAAATTATTCAGGATTGTTCGTTTAGGACAGGAGGGGAGATATTTCAATTGTTCTTTCGGTTATTGTGTTTTTACATCCCCAACCCGACCGTAAATTAAAACCCCCGATCCGAATAAACTCCAAAACAATTCTTTCCAGACCCTGGGAATCGTCCGAATCAATTTTAATTCCAGAGATTTAACAACGAAAGAATATATTAGTGGGACTCCCGTGAATAAATTTCCTTCTTCATTACATTGTCCTCCAGTGTTGTCGATTCAGTATTAACCAAGGGATTTCATTCAGTCCTTCCCCCCCCCCCCTCCACGTCGAACTTTACGAAGAAAAACTTTTATTCCAACTTTTGTTCTCTCGGCTCATCAAAAGGGTTTTGTGGAATTCTACGCAAATATCGCCCCCAGAGGAAAATACAACAGATTACTTAGTGAGGGGTTCAATTGAGTTCACCACCGCATAAAATGCGATGGATTTTTATTTCAATGGACTTTAAGTCGGGGGGCCAGTTAATTAATTTAAGTCTTCGTAAGCTGGGTATTCATGATGGGGGAATTGTCGCTGCTTCGGGTTCTTTTGTTCAAGAGGGAGGAGTTTGAATGATTGAGAAGAATGCAAAGTTTTCTGCTTTTGAATGTGGGGTGCCTTATAATAATTAATGAATATCTAATTTATATTAAAATTATTTAATAATTAATTATGTTAAAAATATATACTATTTTAATAATTTTAGAATATGTATATTATATGTATATTCTCTCATTCTCTTATGTGAAATTTTTCGTGAATATCCGTGGTTTTAACGCATGGGAGCAAATTAGTTTATTAACAGCAGAAAAATTCAGTGAAGTACAGTCCAAACTATACCGTAAAGTTTAGTTTGTAATTAATTTACAGACCGACGTGCTTCTTCTAGCGTTCTCGGTGAGCTCCAGATTTCTCCACTCATAATATGAGTTTAAAATTATTGTTACCATTTTTTTGTTTCGTCTTGAACCGCTCTTTTTACTTGTTTACGTTTCATATGTTTACCAGTTTACATTTTCTACGCTTGCATGTTTACCTTTCCTATGTTTAGCTGTTTATGTTTCCTATGTTTACGTTTCTTATGTTTATCTGTTTACGTTTTTTAATTTTATCTGTTTACGTTTTTTATGTATACCTGTTTAACGTTTCCTATGTTTACCTGTGTATGTTTCCTATGTTTACCCGTTTACGTTCCCTAAGTTTACCTGTTTATGTTTTCTAAGTTTACCTGTTTATGTTTCTTATGCCAGCTTCACTACTAAATTACTAGAAAGTCGTCTAAAAATATCCACAAAATTGTACTAGCGTGTATATGAGCCTAGTCCAAAATATGATCCATATCCAATGTCTGACACCAAATGAGGTTGCATTGGGTGCCAGATCAAGTGTTATCCTCGTCATCTGATCATGGTTTAAAAATGCGAAGCATTGTTCCTGGGTCATTCCTTCAGGATAAGCCCCGAATCGTTGCCAATAGCTCAATGTGCAGCTCTTGTGTGACGTTAATAAATAAAACCAACTGTGGTGATGCAATTAGTTCTGCCTCCCCACCTGTTCCCACGCAAGATTAAGGCGCCATTCTAGGTGCCATAAAACGTTTAAAAAGAAATTCTTGACAGAGAGTCGAGTTAGGATTTAAAAGGCCATAAATTAAAATCGACTGGGGATTTAGCTTTATCTATACGATCTAGCCTAAGTAAATAAATGTATTAATCTTAATATTAACTGTAAACTTAATGTTAATTCAAACATTGCATTCTCCAAATTTTACATTTATACACTAACCTAATTAATTCAATATGACATGTAAATGTAGACAAGAAGTAGAACAAATGGTATATTAGGATATTCAAATGTCTACTTCTTTTTCTTGATGATGCCTCCAGAAACAGGTGGTACCATGCAGAAATATCACAGCCATCAACGTGATTGGTCGTCTCCCTCCAAAGAATGGGCAAATCAAATAACATTGTCGTACTTTATCCATTAAGCCAACGTGAAATATCTAGTGCTCAGGTACTGCAGCATATATTCATCAGTCAAATTTGTTGAATAATATTACTAAATTAACTAATTGCACTCGAAGAATATGTTTGATATTTACGTTATCTTTATGGAACAATTACGACCCGTTACTGTTGTTTTAAAGAGGTATTCTTTAGCTTGTTATTTTTTTAAGTTTAGGGTGGATAATTATAAAAATAATTAAGCTACGCGTGAAGATGATTGTTAATCTCAGTATTCCAATCGTATACTGAGTGGTTAATGACATTTGCCAAATGTTAAAAAAAATGGTGGAAGAGATAAATTTCAATCTAAAGAAATTTTGTGATTACCAACATATCTGGTGCTTCTTGATGACAAAATCTATTAACCCTTTGCACTCCGATGTCGCCTCTCAGGCGCCAACCTAACGACCAGTTCTTTTGTTTCCCTGTTCTTTAAAATAAACGAGAACAGATCTTGTGTTTAGAACATCAATCTTTTTTTCAATTTGTTCTCTTGCAAATACAAAACAGATTAGGATTTTTTTACCTTTATGAGTATAAAAAAAATCTATGGAAAAGAACGTATAGAAGAATAACTGTTCCATAGAAAGAACACAAATGTTCTTGGAGTACAAAGGGTTAAAGTTCGTGAGGTAATAACTTTTTTAACTAAATTATGTGTAATTTTCTTTCGTTTTGTGTAACAGGGGGAAATAACACGTTGTTATTTTGGTGACTTAAAGGCGACGCTGGTGTGCAAAAGGTTAATAAAATATGTTGAAACCCAAGTCATTGAAGGATTTAGGGATATGCTACATAGTCTCAGTGCCGTTACACAAAATATATTTTGGGGGTTGAAACAAGAAATTTCCCCAACTTAACGATTCGGAATTCCCAACTCAACAATGCTGAAAATTCCCAGTTCCAACTCATCAACATTTTTCATCTTTTTTAATACATATTTTAGGTAATATTAAACAGTTCTCTCACAAGCATTGATTTGTTGCACCCATATTCCAATACAGTGTCCGTTCTGAGGTCTAATTTAAGTATAACCTTACAAGTTGGGCAAAATTAATTTGTGGTTATTACAATTGCAATGTTAAAATATTTTTTGGAAATAAGCTGCTCTTAATTTTCTTACATTTTCTTTTCTTTTCTTACATTTTTACATTATCATTTGAGTGTAAAACGAAGACGAGTGCAACATTTAATTATTCTTTTTATAGATTCCAGAATGCCATTTCACCTAGAAATTCTTTGAAACCGTTGGCATTTTATAACATAGTATTGAAAATTTACAAAAACCAGTGTATCAGTATTTCATATGTACAATTAAAAATGATTAAATTTGCAGTTCTGAAATATATATATATAGTTGCAGTCGTTAGGATTGTGATATATGTCTAACTATGCAGGTATAACTAAGGGCCGATGATTAGTTCAAACATTTATTTCTCAGGACTTCTCAGAGCACGACTTCACAGCTTCGAGGTTACATCGTGAATCTGTATATAATACGGATACTTTGAGAAGAAGAATGCACCCTGGACATCTCTGATTGGTTCATCACAGTTTTAGTTCGCATTTTTAGGTTTAGGTTTGGATTTACGAAGTTGCGTGGGAGGGAAAGCAGTCACATGAGGAATGCTTTTGTACTGGGAAAAGGGGGCGATATCCAAAGTTAAAGAAAGTTAGTCAAAGTAAATGACATAATTAATGTTAAAGTGGGGAGAAGCGTTATAAAATATCTTATATATATATATATATATATATATATATATATATATATATATATATATATATATATATATATATATATATATATATATCAAACATATTGAGAACCTTCCCACCCCTCTAATTTCTGGGGGAACCTCCCCCTGTAATTGTGGCCTCCCACCACATATTAAGCCTAAGGGCTCGCTAACTGTAAATCCGGCTAGGATACAAGTTATGCTATACTTTTAAATGAATTTAGAAAAAAAGCTGACGAAAGCAAAGCGTTTCTTTTGTTCCAGAACATGCAGTTCTCGTTCAATTTGAACAACAGGCCAAAAGGTTAACACTAAAGACAATCTTATCACAATTTATAGCCCCTCCCTCAACACCTACCAAATGATACATCCCATTTCCATCACACCCAAATAACAAAACAGAAATTCCGTTACATTATCACAACCCTAGGCAGTCCCATCACACCCTCTTATGACGTAACATCCCATCCCCCCCCCCCCCTAACTCAATTTTTCAAACACCAATTCCATTTCCTCGCGTTCCACCGTTAATTCCTTTACCGCCATTTTCAAAATCCGAGATTCCCGAGTCGCGTTGAGTTGCAAGTTGGCTGCTGATCGAAGGAAGAAGGGGGAAAATTCCCCGAGTCGAATAAAGTGGATGGACGAAGAAATGGGATTACTTACGGAACTTTGCTTTTCGATTAATGTTATAAGGCGATCACACCTCCAGCAGTGAAATTCTCTCATAAGAACACTATCGGAATGGGATGCCAGATACGGGAATATTGCTCACGGTCAAACGGACATCTTGTTTTCCGCTTACTTGGAAGGGTAATACTTGATGGAATGGCAGGAACTGATATAGAGTCTTGTTGTGATTAGATATTCAATTTGACATATGAAGTTTCAATTGTGTTCTAGATGTGGATTGAATAAATATAGTAAAATCGGAGCAAGTCAAGATGAGGTAAATATTGTCTCCATCACCAGAGACATCAAAGTTAATTGTTTTGGAACAAATATTCATATGTTACTTTGAAAATGGTGACTAAAATATTTATACTTTTTGGAAAATATTTAGATTTTTAAGTAATCTAGTTTAAAATGTTCTTAACTCAATTTGACATATGAAGTTTCAATTGTGGATTGAATAAAATATAGTAAAATCGATGAAGTCAAGATGAGGTAAATATCGTCACCATCACCAGAGACATCAAAGTTAATAGTTTTGGGACAAATATTCATATGTTACTTTGCAAATGGTGACTAAGATATTTATACTTTTGGGAAATATTTAGATTTTCAATTACTCCAGTTTAAAATGTTCTTAATTATTAAGAAATATTTATTATACTAGGGGGGCTATATCTCTTACTTGCTGACGCTCGTACACCCCTGGGGATGTCTTGCTGTGCGAAAGGAACGTTTACCGAATATTAACATTATCTAGACCCCTTTTGAGAATATTCATTAATACTTCAACTTCTTTGTAATGTTTTACAAATGTGCTATGTAGTCCCGCCATATCTGAACGTTTCTCTAAAACAAGTAGAGTAGAACTCCAATTATCCGAACTCTAGTTAACCGGATCAAACAAAGCGAATCGTCAATTATCCGGATCGGTTTGAGGAAAAAAATATCAGCAAAATCCCCATTTTAATAGTTTCCGATCAGTGAAGGATATTGTTTATAATATTCATTAAATTACATTATATATTAAACCAAAATACGTTTTTTTACTTTAAAATAATTTTTTTTCGGGATTTTGTAAATTTTCCGAATATTTGGTTATCCGGATAGGATATAATACCAATTGATTGGGATAACTGGAGCTTTATTGTGTTTGGGGGTTTCACACCTCCAAATGTATAATCGTAGTAGAAAAATAACGAAATCTCTAAAATATGCTTAATTAAATAAAAAACAATTTTTAAACGAAATAATGCCTAAACATTAAAATGCCGGGTAACTTAACATGAAGAAGAATTATTATTCTAATCCATTATTATTTAAAATTATGTGAAAATCACGCGCTCATTTTGTTGAAAATTAATTTGTTATTAAACCGTGGAGAAATGTGAGGCGGAGAAACGGGACGTGGAAAAATGTGAGTAACAACTTGAATTTCTTGGTGAATAATAGTAGAGGGTGAAACCCCCTGCTAAATTAAAAACTAAAAAGGGAAAAATAAAATAATCTTTTTTAAAAACAAAAAAACAACTTTAAGAAAAATGCGCTAAATAGTATAAAATATTTTTTAAGTTTATGTATAAGTTGAGAAATTGAATTATTGAATATTAATTTTATACTTATTACAACTTTTTGAATTTGGTTCAATTTACAAAAACCATACCTAAACTTTGGCGCCGATTTCAAAACGTTGAAACAAGCATATAACCGATATTAAATAATTAAATTGTTTCTACTTGTACGTAAAATAAAAAAAAAATTTATACAATTTAGAGCATTTTTCTTAAAATCGGTTTTTCTTTTTTTCTTATTTTATTTAACTTAAGTCTTCTACTTAATGTTTCAATAAATTACTGTGTCTTCAAAGAACTTTAGAAGGGTTAAAGGCTTCTATAAATTCAATAAAAACGTCATACTTTGACTTTAAGATTCAATCTCAACACATTTTATCGAAACATATTTGTCAGGAACATCATGACGAGGAATTTAAACTAAATTTTTCCTTCAGCGACCTAAACACGGTTAAGTAATCAGATCTTCTTAAAAGGAAACTCGTTTTCTTCAGACGATAGTGTGTATTTTTCCAGCAAGAAATAAACTTCAACTTCAATTTCGGAATCAGACCTGATCTATTTTAAAATTCCTTTCACGGCTTCATCCCTCAGATCCAAACAATAAATATTGCAGAAGAGGCCAGCGGGCCTTTTTTTTCTCCATCTCCAAATTTCACTTGATACCACTTGACATCAAGAAGCTTTTAGAGAAAGTAGAGGAATTGTTATTATTTTCCTTCACGTGCTAACAATTTAGAATCTTTAAATGTTATCAGAGGTTCTAGAGCATTTTCTTTATCCTGACAACGCTGGTGGTATAGGTGGAATTATGTATTGTCAATTATTGGATGAGAATTTAGTTTGGGAAAACTGGAGGAGTTACAATGTTAATATATATATATATATATATATATATATATATATATATATATATATATATATACATATACATATACAAATACATATACATACATATACATATTTACACATACATATATATATATATATATATATATATATATATATATATATATACATATACATATACAAATACATATACATACATATACATATTTACACATACATATATATATATATATATATATATATATATATATATATATATATATATATATATATATATATATATATGAAAGATAATTTCAACCCCCTTTAACTTTCCACCTCCTTTTACAAAACCACCCCTTTTAACTTCCTTCATTTAATTTGTATACTGCCCCCGTCTTTAACAGTCCTTTTAATTCTTGCTGACATTGCTGTTTCATTCTAACAATCTGCATTCTCTACGTGCCATTCTCAACCTTTCCCACGACAGAAAGTTCCCTATCACCCACGCTCGTAATTCCCTTTTGGGACCCCTCCAAAAACTTCATGTGTGTGCTCCGCCTTGACAAATCCCTACCCATTATACTTTTCCCTATGTTAGCTGAGGTTCTCCCTATTTGGGGAAATCTCATTCTCTTCTGGCTTCGACTCTCAAACCGCAAGGACGTGTGCTTCACGGGCTCCTGGTGTGATCATTAATAAAGAATATAAATACAACCTTTGGCCCTCTTTTTATTAAATCAATCTTAATATTTCAAAAGTCGACAGCGATATGCCTATGTCGGAATTCCCCTAACAATTAATTAAAGTTAAAAAATTTAATTGAGATCACCGGGAGCCCAACCAGCGAACCATCCGCCCAGCCAGCCAATTATCCACCAGCTGAACCGAAAGTTGATGTCCGCAAACACCAGTATACGTTCAAGCTCCGACAGAACAGAAGCCCGTCTACCTTTTAGAAGATGCGACGACCGAACGTGCAACGGCAGCGACTCTCGTCAACCACGTCTCCTTCAGAAACGAAAGCTGACGGAACACGGCGCCATGACGTACGAAGCCAGACTCCCGGCCTACCCTCACCCACTCACCGCCGACTCTCCTTGTGTGTTGTGTTCTCCCGACTTGCTGAGAAATTAAAGTTCCGTTCAAAATTAAAGTGCCTTGAAACTAGTGAGTACTCCATCGCGAAATCAAAGTTCTACAAGTTACCTAGTGATCAGTGAAACACGAAGAATTAATGAATGGGCACCACGAAAACTAGTTTCGATTCTCCTTTTGTGTTCATTTCTACGATTTGTGTGCCGCTTCGATTCGAATCAAAACATTCGCCAGTACCAATGTTCGCGAAAGCAAAGTTCTTCAAGCTATATAAATCTTAAGTGATCAGAATAAAAAAATTGCAAGAAACGTTTAACTATGATTATTTTGTTTTCAGCGTCGCCTCAATAGTTATACTGTGAAAAAGAAAGTTCTACTTTGAAAAGTGTTAATTGTCAATATGATTTAATTATTTTAATTTTCATAAATGAAAAGTGTTATAATATTTTAATTTTAAAATTCTGAAATCGAGTTTTGTTTACGATTTTTATGAGATAGTTTGGTTTTCTATTGAGATAGTTTGGTTTTCTATTACAGTGCTTTTCATTACAAATTAATAGTGAAATGAGATTAACTTTTCAATTATAATAATTATTAAATTAATTATTGTTTAGTGCATAATAAATTTTGATTTTAGTATTAATTTTATTACAGATTTTGATAAAGTTTGGAGATGTCATTAAATTTAATATTGTCAAATATAATCAGTAGTAATATCTTTTGGAGAAGATAATTGTTTTAAATTTTAATGGAATAGTTTGATTTGGCATAATAATTTATCTATGTTAAATTTTAGGAATCTTTGCAAATAAATGTGTTAACTTAAAATTGATATTTTGTGAACTAGGATGTACAATTTTTATAATTCATGTTCGAGAGAAGTTTTTCTAAATTAATGGTACTTAGAATATAATATACTGAAATTCGTCCTTTTTGAAAAATGTCATGTTATACGACCAGAATGGATAGAGTGCTCTGAACCCTTCATTGGCTCTATTACGTGAAACCCTGTAGATCTTCATTTGAATTGCGTACCCTGTTTGTTTTGGAAAATATAGGTGTATTTGCTTTTGAAGGATGAAATTTGAGTAAATTGTTTTAATGGTAAAGTTAATTATAATGGTGATATTGATATTACATTAAGGTTTTTATTTTACATTGTTGTAGCCAAAATTTTAACGAAAGGTTTTTCACTGATTTCTTGGAACACATTTAACCCTCTCTGAGTCTGTTAATAACTTTTTCCAATTTATTATTATATGTTCTTCTGGCTTAACAACATGTAAACTCTAGATAAGTTTCCCACAAATTTATTTGGACACACACTTTACTATGAGCAAGTTGCAGGTGAATTCGACATCACACATGTTTAACCACACACCTTTTCTTCAATCAAAGGAAATTTATTTCAATCAATCATATATTTTCCTTCAATTTCAACAGCTTCACTTTGTTCTTTTATTCACCCCAGTATACCTGTACGTCAATTGTACATTTTCATTTTATACTTTGATAATTGTATTGTTTCTTGTTTATAATCAAAAAGTGCATTTTGAATACTTCATAATTTAATAACTTATATTAATTATTTCATATTGTTTGTCAAACAACCTTACTGGTTCATCACTGTTCCTTAGTCAAATATTTTGTTTTTATAAAACCCAATCAAATTATGTCAACATAGTAATATAATCAAACTAAGAGGATATTACATTGTATAATTGAGATGAATGAGTTCATGTGCCATCGACCTCTGAGAAATCGTAATCTGCAGATTGTCCAACCTGACCATGATTACTTGTTTGTTGAAAGAGTATAATTGTATATTTTCAAAGAACAAACCAGCTTGATCAAAATTTAACTACCACCAATTCAATTTTAGTATTTGTGACTATTTTCTTTGTGCAACATTCCACCATGGTCGACCATTTTACCATTTTTACATCAATCAAATCGAGGATCCTCCCATGTCAACAAATCACTCGAGCATGCTCCAACCATTTTTGGTTCAATCACATGGAGGTTTGACTTCGTCTTCTAAGAAAATGCTATTTTGATATCAAATGTATTAAAATTAGTTGATTTTGTTTTCAGAAATACTAACCGTAGGTTCATGAAGTATAGCTGAATTACATTTCAAGGATTATGTTGGTCAATACCTGCCATCCCACCTTAGTCAGGCTGTAACCAGTCATTTTTTTCACCAGTGACTTGCGTCACTCGGGTCTCTTTAGACTCCCATTTACAAAATTTCATTTTTTTTTTTGCGTTGCACTAAAGAGTTGTAGTAGTTGCATATATTTTTTTACCGTCATATGTCTTTATATGAATAGAACAGAACAGTTTTATATTTCATTGTTTACAACATATGTTTGTGTTTAATTTTCACTATGTACAATATTGATTTTTATAATGGTATACTTATTTTAGTATTGTAATTTAATTAGTTTCATAACTATTTGTAGAGCATGTGTTAGGGAGAGCACATACAGCAGTATTTCAAAATTTTAATTGTACCTCTGTCAATAATATTTCTTCTCTCCAATCACTTACAAACTCTTCATGTTGCTCAGATGGTCTGATCAACCATTTGGCTGACATTACCTTCTTCTCTTACTTTTATCTTTTTCTCGCATTTGTGCTCATCGCTGGCCGATGTGTATGATTTTGCGGGAGGGAGATGAAAGATAATTTCAACCCCCTTTAACTTTCCACCTCCTTTTACAAAACCACCCCTTTTAACTTCCTTCATTTAATTTGTATACTGCCCCCGTCTTTAACAGTCCTTTTAATTCTTGCTGACATTGCTGTTTCATTCTAACAATCTGCATTCTCTACGTGCCATTCTCAACCTTTCCCACGACAGAAAGTTCCCTATCACCCACGCTCGTAATTCCCTTTTGGGACCCCTCCAAAAACTTCATGTGTGTGCTCCGCCTTGACAAATCCCTACCCATTATACTTTTCCCTATGTTAGCTGAGGTTCTCCCTATTTGGGGAAATCTCATTCTCTTCTGGCTTCGACTCTCAAACCGCAAGGACGTGTGCTTCACGGGCTCCTGGTGTGATCATTAATAAAGAATATAAATACAACCTTTGGCCCTCTTTTTATTAAATCAATCTTAATATTTCATATATATATATATATATATATATATATATACATACATATACATATATACACATACATACATATACATATATACACATACATACATATACATACATCGGTAGAGTGGAAAAAGTGCTAGACTTTCTTTTAAAAAATGGACTTGAAGTATGTAGCACAGTCATTTAAGCATTGGCGAACATTGTATATAGATAATTTTTAATTAATTGACAATACTATTTATTCATAATTACTCTACTTAATTGTCATTACTACATTTAACTGTTATTACTATTTACTTATCATTATTACTGAATTTTATTTATAATTTACTGTCATTATTACTGAATTGTATTTATAATTTATTTTTGTTATTACCGAATTGTATTTATAATTTATTGTCATTATTACCGAATTTTATTTATAATTTATTGTCATTATTACCGAATTGTATTTATTATTGATTGTCATTATTACCAAATTGTATTAACAATCTATTGTCATTATTGCCGAATTGTATTTATTATTTATTGTCATGAATAGTATTTATAATTTATTGTCATGTATTGTATTTAAAAAAATTTGTTACTATTATCGAATTTTAATTACAATTTATTGTCATGTATTGTACTTAAATTTTTTTGTTACTATTATCGATTTTTAATTACAATTTATTGTCCTTATTTCAGAATTGTATTTATACTTTTTTGTTATTACCGAATTGTATTTATAATTTATTGTCATGAATATATTTATAAATTATTGTCATGAATTGCATTTATAATTTATTGTCATGAATTGTATTTATAATTTATTGTCATGAATTGTATTTATAATTTATTGTCATGAATTGCATTTATAATTTATTGTCATGAATTGTATTTATAATTTATTGTCATTAATTGCATTTATAATTTATTGTCATTTTTACCAAATTTTATTTTTAATTTATTGTTATCATATCCGAATTGTATTTATAATTTGTTGTCATTATTAACGAATATTACTTACAATTTATTATAATTATTACCGAATTGTATGTATAATTTATTGTTATTATTACCGAATTATATTTATAATTTGTTATTATTGCCGAATTGTAGTTACAATTTATTGCCATTATTACTGAATTGTATTTATAATGTATTGTCATTATTACTTAATTGTCACTATAACTTTTTTTAATTACATTATTATTTACTTATTTCTCCCATTAACTTTAATGTTATTTTTCTCAAAATACAATTTAAGTTCTCAGTCATGGCATGTCTTCTCTTACTATTAGAATAGGTTATGACTGCAGTAACATGTATCCCTCATGTACATTGACATCACGCTCAGGGATCTCCATTTTTTCCAGCAAGGTCCCCAATTTTAAAATTAATAAAAAATACTCAAATTTACATTTTTTTATTCAATGGTAAAGTACAATCTAAAATCTATCTCTTTAGCATTACACAGCATTAAATAATTGAAAAGAGCATCCGCAGAAAACATTTAATTATCCAAATACAACCTTAGAAAACGAAGATACTTCAGAAAACAATTTCATAAATTGTGTGTGCGTCATTAGGTTATATGATTCAAGCCAAGTACCTACGTCATCACAAACTAGGTGGGCAATTGTACATACATGTATGAATATATATTCATTAAATTATTTATGTACTCAAGTTTGTAGCTGCTTCAGATATTAGAGACTACCTTCTGAGTTTTCAAAATCTTGAAATTATTTAATGTTTTAAACTACAATTCGCAAATGTAAATATTTTTGGCAAAAAAATATATAAATGTTATTTATATTTTTGTGTTATTGAAACCTTAATTGTTAAGTTCTGAAATAGTTTCCTTTTTCAAATTTTATAATATTGGGTAATGTGCCTTTCCAAATTGAAAATTCACCATTTTTGTTATTTTCTGAAAAAAGATAATGCAATTTAAAATATTATATGCATCAATTGGAAAAGTTTCACAAAAACTCTCCGAATAATAAATTTAATTTATTACGAATAATTCCCTTTTAGGCCGATGACTTCGTATCATGTTAAGACGAAGCTTTTCTTCTTCATCATTCAAGATTCTGCTTTTTCTTCTGAAAGGAGCAAAGAAAGGCGCACTTGAGTAAAATTTAAAATATCATACAAAAAATAGAACAAATTCTAAACAAACTTTAGGGAGCATCTTCAGAATTACGTTCAGCTGTGAATTTTTTGAATAAAATAATAAAATATGGATTCTTCAAACGATGAGTACTTTCTTCAATTTTGGAGATCTTCATTTTTTTTCAATAAATATTCTCCGAAGAAAGTTTCGCAATATTCTTTCTCTGCAAGTTCAGTTTCTAAAAAAAGTCTTATTTGAGAAATGTTTTTTCCTGTGTTGGCTTTAGGGATATTTCTTTACCCATAGCAACTTTAAGAATTCACTTGTGTATTTTGATATTTCTTTGGGAGTTTGTTTAGAAGATAAGATAAACCAATGCGCTCGCTTTGTTACATTTTTAGACAATATTTATAGGATTGGATATTTTTTTATAGATTTTTTTTTTAAGATATTAAAAAAGGAATGCGAAGTTATTGCGAAAGCACGTGGAAAGCATCAGTGATATTGTTTATAGTAATATTGGAGTTGTTCATAGCAAAAATAAAATTGTCCTTAGATCTTAAATAAATTTCTTTATGATATAAGTCTTCTAGTTGTCCAGTGGATGAAGGCGTTCAACTGGTAATCAGATGATTGCTAGTTCGAGCCCGTGTGATGGACTCGACACGAAAAGTAAAAAAGTAGTGATCTTGTGATCGGAGGGTTGTCAACTTCACTACAAAAATACTAGAAAGTCGCCAGACCATCCAATAAATTATACTGGCGTATATAAGGGTTGGTTTGGTTTTGTTTGGTTAATTAACGTCATATTAGGGCTGTTCCGTGGGCTATTGGCGATGGTTAGGGGCTATCACGAAGGAAAGACCCGGGAACACATACACATTCACACACACATTTATACATGCACCTCGTTATTTTAGAACCATGGTCAGATGACGAGGAAACACCTGAACTGGCACAGAACGCCTTCAATAGACGTCGGGGCTTTGGACCTCGATCAGATATATCGTGTAAAAGTCCCGTATACACGCCCGTATATTTTATTCTTATAGAATTAATTTTTATATTGCCAAACAAATAGTTTTTGCTCTTGCTTTTTAAACACTTGACTTGCAAATGAATTTCTATTTTAAAAGCGGATTGTATTTAAAATGGGTTTCAAAAGAAAATAGAAAAGAACTCAGGAAAAAAGCAATACATGCTGGCTGATTTTAAGATGATAAATATACGAAATATTACGGTAGTGATGAAAGTGGGGTGCAGTTGTTACCCCTTTAATTGGCTTCAAGTGACAAAATGTCTCGCTCAACCTAGAAGTTACAGTTAAAGATCAGTGGTATAGACATGCATGTGACGTGAAATGATGAAAAAAAGTAAGTTTATGTGGTTTGATTTTGTTAAATAACTTCGCACTAGAGCTGCACAGTGGGCTATTGGCGACGGTTCGGGGTCTATCTCGAAGGAAAGACCCGGGAACTATGCCTCGTATTAAGTTTTTGGGGAGATTTGTAAAAATATAAAAAAAAGGTTGAAGTGGTAATGTGTCCCTTAAGTGAATTTCTCAGAAACAATTCTTTCAAATAGGTAAAATGGGAAACTTCTTATACAAATCTCCACAAAAACTTAATACGAGGCATAGTTCCTGGGTCTTTCCTTCGAGATAGACCCCGAACCGTCGCCAATAGCCCACTGTGCAGCTCTAGTGCGAAGTTATTTAACAAAATCAAACCACATAAACTTACTTTTTGTCATCATTTCACGTCACATGCATGTCTATACCACTGATCTTTAACTGTAACTTCTAGATTGAGCGAGACATTTTGTCACTTGAAGCCAATTGAAGGGGTAACAACTGCACCCCACATTCATCACTACCGCAATATTTCGTATATTTATCATCTTAAAATCAGCCAGCATGTATTTTCTTTTTCCTGAGTTCTTTTCTATTTTCTTTTGAAACACATTTTAAATACAATCCGCTTTTAAAATAGAAAGTCATTTGCAAGTCAAAGTGTTTAAAAAGCAAGAGCAAAAACTATTTGTTTGGCAATATAAAAATTAATTCTATAAGAAGAAAATATAATATTTACATACATTTAATATTTCTACAAATCTATGGTTTTAAAAATTACCACTTAAAAAAAATTTTGGGGTACAGTACGACTTCTTCCACGTTGGCTTCAACATGTCCATAGAGGAAACAAGTTCTTGGCCTTCCAGAAGTTATAACTACAGTTCAGTGGTCTATACTCCTCTGACAAACTATAAGAAAAATCCTCCCGAAAGCTTCATAGATGCATCAAAGGAGATAGATCAATACGCATTGGAGGTCATTAGGAAGCAATTTGGGACTGCTGGAGACATCCCGACCTGGATTGACACCAAACGATGCTGGGTTGTCTTCCACCAAAGGAAAGTCACTGGGTATAAATAGTGGGTAAATGGTGGGTTAGTGGGTTAATGCTCTTTTACATAATGGAAGACTGAGTTTGGATGTGGGTGCACATAAAGGAATTTCATTTCCAGAAGATTGATTGAAAAAAGTTGTGTAGTCACAGTCCCTATTGTATCGTAAATTTTAGTTAGTGAATACTTTGTGCGCTCACCTGCATGACCTGCTCCTTCTCGGGTCTTCGGTCATCTCTCTGGACTTATCATACGGTTATATTTCTTGCTTTCATTTTTTTAGTCTGTCTTGAACTGCTCTTTCAACCTACTTAAATTTATTGGTACTCTTTAGTGCTTTTATAAAATTTAAAAATAGTTTTTTAGAAAATAATTCAGCATTTTGAATGTGTTAAATATATTAAAGATTGAACTTGTAATAATTTCGAAGACGAATTTTCAGACATTTCATTCGCTGATTTTAAATTAATTTTAGTAATTTTATTTTTAATTTTCCAAAAGGCCAGCAAAAAGACAAATAACAAAGTTGATTTCTCCATAAGAAGATTAAAATTGTAATTGCAGTTATTTCTTATTTGAATTTACATCGAACTAAACCTCAACCATAAGATATTAATGATGGTATAGAATCCACGCACCGAAAAAAAAGACCTGACACCATTATATTTTAACGGTCAGATGCCGAATAAAAAGCTGGTAAATTCACTGTCCAAACTTCCACAACATGACCTTGCTGAAGAAATTTGAGACACGACAGAGTTAACAAACACTAACCCCTCCAGATGATCAATCGACAGTTGGACGCTTCGAAAAGAACTCGAAACACTTCAATCCTAAGACCGTTGCCATGTCAACAAGATTATTCCAACGATGCCTTGTTGAGTAAAAATATAAAAAAGTTATTCATCTAACTTAACAAAATATTGTTTAAGTTGGTTTTTCTCTTAATATTGAATCTGTTTGTCTTTGAATGAATATGATTAATATCTAATCTATCTGAAAAAGATAAAATCATAATAAACATTATCTTAAACTGATTTTCTGTTAAATGTAAGGGCTGTCAGAGTTCTAATAAAGAACATGTAGTTGCAATGCATATGTATTAAAAAAACATAATGTTGTATAACCTTTTTAATATTTTTAAACTGTAGGGTAAGGTGATGAGAAATGGGTCTTAAAACTCGATCTTTGACGTTTAAAGTTTAATTTCTCATTGGAAAAAAATTATTGGAAATTTACAATTATTTCATAAAAATGTTCACTTATTTATTGGAAACATAATTATGTATAATCATTTATATGTGAGGTTTATAAATGTTTTTAATAATTATTTTTCAAAGTAATCTACTTCGATTCATAGATAGGATAAAATTGGTAACCTGTGGGAATTACGGAATGTTTCATATAAAAGGGAATAATTAGAACTAATTTATAAGTCAAATTAATAATTTGAATAAAATAGGACAAATAACAACCTTTAAATCTTAAAAGATCACTATATTGATTATTAATGGATAGGCTTTATTTATTCTTAAAATCAAGCTGTAATCCGCCATTCTCCATTTTGAAAAACCCACTATTGTATATTTTTTATTTCCTAATATTATTCTTGGTCTGTTTTGATTCAGGAATCTATTATGTATATATGTTATTTTCAATTTGTTCCGCATATTTTTTATTTCATTTAAAACATTATATTTAACTTCGATTAAACAAGAAAATGGAAGCCATTTTTGTATCGATATATGATCTTTTGTTGATAGTTTATTTGAAAAATACCAGTTATGTAATTTCATTAAATTAATATATAAACAATGTTTAATATATTGTAGTTAATTATTGTCATTTATAAGCATCGAAATTCTCATATTTCTGTTGAATCTTTGCACTTTTGCCGAATATGACTATTTTTTTTACGAATTTCTTATTCTTTAACATTCATACTTCGAAAACCCATTTTTTCCACTTTGCTAAACTTTGGAAAAAAATCCCAAATAAATTAGAATTTTTTGTAACTTTTTTAGTGAAATGTATTTTATTATATGCAAATACAAGGAATATTCGTAAATTATTCGACTTTTCTAGTTTATATTCAGAAGTTTTCATGTATCGAACTATCACAGGTTTTTTTGTATACTCCAACAAATCAACATTTATACTTGAATTAAAACACCCCGAAAATAATTTTTTTTTGCTAAAATATACTTTATAAACGAAGTAAATTAATAACAAAAAAAGAACACGATCGAAGCATAAGTTTAGCGTTGAGTAATTAAATATTTAATTTTTTAAAAAATATTTTCCCCACCTAACCTATTAACGTTTTATTTAATATGCTCTAGAGATTATTCTAAATCAAAAATTGTTTTTTAACTGTTAGTGTAAATAAGTGAAAAAGGGTTTTGATTGGATCGCTAAAATAAATAAAACAAATATGCATTTGACCTACGTCTATGCAATACAGTTTCTCGAATGTTTTGTAACTAAAATTTAATGTTTAACAAATGTCCAAGTGGTGACATTTTACAAACATAAAAATTAAACAAAATTATTCATTTTCTTCTAATTGAAAACTGGACTTTCCATTAATCGGAAGTTTAAAGCTGCAGACTCAATTTAATTTACAAAAGTTTACGGTCTGCTCAATTCAAATTATGTGAATGAAGAATTAACAGTACAAATGGAAAAAAAATTAAGTGTAAGAACAAATAAAATTACAAATGTTTTGGAACATCATAATTCTTTTATTGATGGAGCCCCAGTTGCTCAGTTGGTAAGGCGTTCAGCTACTAATCAGAGGATTGGTGGTTCGAATCCGGGAAATGGACTTGACATAGAAAAGTAAAAAAGTAGTGATCTTGCGATCGGAGGGTTGCCAGCTTTGCTACAAAAATACTAGAAAGTCGTCCAGAATATCCAACAAATTATACTGGCGTGTATACGGGACAGGTGCACGATAAATCTGATCGGGGTCCAAAGTCCCGACGTCTATTGAAGGCGTTGGGTGCCAGTTCAGGTGTTTCCTCGTCATCTATAATAACGAGGTGCATGTATGAATGTGTATGTGTTCCCGGGTCTTTCCTTCGAGATTTACCCCGAACCGTCGCCAATAGCCCACTGTGCAGCTCTAGTACGACGTTAATTAACAAAACCAAACCAAACCAAACCTTTTATTGATGTCTAGCTCATTGCTTTTAGGTTCGGTTTGGTTTGGTTAATTAACGTCGCACTAAAGCTGCACAGTGGGCTATTGGCGACGGTTCGAGGTCTATCTCGAAGGAAAGACCCGGAAACTCATACACATTCACACACACATTCATTCATACCTGCACCTCGTTATTTTAGAACCATGCTCAGATGACAAGGAAACACCTGAACTGGCACCCAACGCCTTCAATAGACGTCGGGACTTTGGACCCCGATCAGATTTATCGTGCACCAGTCCCGTATACACGCCGTTAATTTTTGCGGATGTTCTGGACGACTTTCTAGTATTTTTGTAGCGAACTGGCAACCCTCCGATCACAAGCTCACTACATTTTTACTTTCCTTTTGTCAAGTCCATCGCGTGGATTCGAACCACCAATCCTCGGATTAGTAGCCGAATGCCTTAACCGCTCTGCCACGGAGGCCTCATTGTTTTTAGAGACACACCTTCAAATGAATTTATTTTTTAACTTATAAATTGTTCAATGGTAATGCATAAAGTAATCACCAATGTAACATCCCTAAAGTCTTATAAATTTAGTCAAGTGAGGTTTCTGCTCTACTATTCTTCATGCAACTGTATTTTTACGAAGTAGAACAAAACATATTTTTTTTATGATTCTGAATGTATTCATAAAAGTGAAATCAAAATTTAAAACATTATTTAAAGTCAGTAATAGCACTTCAACTTGTCAGTTGCAATAATAAAATAATTCATTTGTCAGTTAATGAAAATTAACATAATAACAACTCCATTTGTTTTTTTAAATAACTTTTTAGGGTAATGTTTTTTATTATAATCTTCACATTATTTGTAACCAGAATAAATATTGTTGCATTATTAGTCTGAAAAACGGGGCAAAATAAAAACTTGTGGTGTTTGGAATTTTTATGTCAAACAAAACCTTACCACAGCAACACATAATCAAAATATAAAATTATTTTAAGGCTCTAAAAATATTTTTTAAAGAATCTAAATAGGATTAACTCGGATGTCAATGACAAAAGTAGAATTACAATGCACTGTATTGTGGTGACTTTTTTATTCTTCTTAACTTAAGAATTAAGAAAGTTGGGAAGATTATTGTGTCTAGTCCAATGACAGTTGTGATCGAAATATTTTTTTTATTAGGATATATTTATTTTTTCGTAAGTACACAATTGAGAAAAATGTAAATAATAATTGTTCCGAATAACATTTAATTTTTTTTATCATTTTTGAAATATTTAGGTGCAACTTTAAATTGATGAAGTTGTTAGGTATACATAGTTGGTTTTATCTTTTGAATTCAGTCTTTTTGGTTTGTTCATATAAACTTTTTTTTCATAATTTTTAACAAATTTCGCGACAGTACAGTTTCATGCAGTTTATGTTGTATGTCTCACTTTTCTTCAAACTCAATTTAAATACAGTCCATTTCTCACTAACAATAATAATAATACGTAGAAAGGCTCTTAAAAATAAGAAAATAGTTAAATAGTTAAAAATATTATACACACATTTACCTTTCTCGAAAAATATCATACGACTAAAATGTTCATGAAAGTATATTTACTTAATTTGAAAACTTTAAGTACTTATAATATAAAAACCGGCTGTATGATTTAATTAAACAATATTTGATCCATGTTTGAGAAACATAATCGCGCAACTTTAGTTAACTGGTTATCCTTTTTGAATTTTCGAATGGTTTAATAAGAAACAGCAGCACTTTTACTGTAACAATAATATTATTTTGAACTTCAAAATTAAGGTGCAGGTGCAGAACATCTCATTGTCTGAGTACAAATGCTTCTATTTCTTATTAACTATTAAATAAAAGAAAAGAAACGATGCAAAATTCTTAATATTTCTTCAAAAAGTTTAATACATTTGAGAGAGATATTTCGCAAACCATTAGATTTGATAAACGTTGTGAAATGGAACATTTCTACCAATTGAATGTACTTCTTGGAAAAACTGGAGAATCCCGGACGTCAGGAGGGTTAAATTACTATACGAGCGATTTGTTTAGATTTATATATAAATGTAACTTTTTTGCTCTACCGGCGCGCTAGTTAAAATAATTGATATTAAACTAAATGTATCTTTCTTCTACACAGCTGTTTTATATTTAAAATTTATAAAACTGAAATAAACAAGCGGCCGTGTAGTCCAGCGGATAAAGCCGTGCATCTGGGAATCAGAGGATTGCTGGTTCGAATCCGTGAAATGGATTTGACAAATGGTTGCCATCTTAGCTACAAAAATACTAGAAAAGTCGTCCAGAATATATAAAACATTACCGGCGTGTATACGGGACAGGTGCATGATAAATTTGATCGGGGTTCAACGTCCCGACGTCTATTGAAGGCGTGGGGTGCCACTTCAGGTATTTCCTCGTCATCTGACCTTGGTTCTAAAATAACGAGGTGCATGTATGAATGTGTGTGTGAATGCATGTGTGTGAATGCGTCGCCAATAGCCAACTGTGCAGCTCTAGTGCGACGTTAATTAACAAAAACCAAAACCAAACCTGACCTTGGTTCTAAAATGTGTATGTGGCTGTGGATGTGATAAGTCTCAATACGGGGACAGAAATAGGTATAAACCAAACTAAATATACAACATTGCAGAAATTTATTATCTTTTTACTAAAGCTCCATGTAATTTTTTAGTAACTGCAGATAATTTTTAAAATTCATATGAAAAATAAAGTTTATTTATGCAATAACATAAAAACACAATAAATTTAAACTCAAATTTAAATTTATACTCAAGTCTTTAGAGTACACAAATAAACATAGATTCATTAGAGTTTTCCTTTAAAAGTATCCAACTGAAAATATCGTATCGCACATTTTCTAACTTATGGTTAGCATTCTTTTTCACCTTCTGTTCTATGAAACGGCTTAATTCGAAAGCAAGGAATAAATTCTTATAAAAGACGTTACCACTACGTTTATTGGGGGAATTGTGTCGAAATATAGTGGTCCTAAACTCCAATAGAAATAACTCTTCCCTTTGGCAAATTGTGTTACTGGAAACACCTGAGGTAGTATTCCGATCAGTTACCTGTAAATTGGTTGAGAATGAGATTTATAAAATTGTTCTTAAAGATGTTAAAGTTATCAGTTACACATTAACAAATTTTTTTCAAATAAAATATTGGTTTTATTTATTCTCTGACGCGGTGATTGGAAAACACTGTTTTTCTCTATTCAGAATGGCAACATCAGTTACAACATCAGGATTCTGTAGCAATCCTCCAGGGGTTGGCGGATTGTCAGGCGGAGCAAGGAACAGAGCCTCTTAGTTAATATTAGATATTTTATAATTGATAGAGGATGATAAATATCTTTTGCTAAATAATATATTGGGTTTGAGTTCTTTTATTATTCAGTGTTATTTTATGTTAATAAAAACGAAAAAATTTTAACTGACAAATAACAAAACACTCGTAACGTAACCTATCGTAACTAATCTAGTTAAATTTTTAGAACGGAAAAATAAACTCATATAGTATCAGATATTCTAAAAAAAAAATTTGAATGCTTGTTATTTTAGTATTTCATAAAACTCACTGTTATTTTTAATCTTCAAAAATTGCAATTTAGTTTTAATCTTCTTCAAAATGTCATATGAAGTTTAAGCCTATCTTACTGTTGTAAGATAATATATAAAATAAACTAGATAATGTACTATAATGTACTAATAGAAATAAACTGTAATATTATTAAGGAAATTACAATTAAGTTTATTTTTTATTTAATTCCATATAAAATACATTTGATATGATTACATTTGACGCTTGTAAACTGGAAACTGATGCAAAATCATGTCATATGAACTTTAAGCCTAGCGTACTTATCTAAGATAATATAGAAAATAAACTAGATAATGTACTAAAAGAAATAAACTGTAATATTATTAAAGAAATTACAATTAAGTTTATTTTAATTTAATTTCATATAAAATATATTTTATATTATAATACATTTTTTAGCTTGTCAAAATGTCAGATAATATGTTTGCTAAAATTTGCAAATTGAACATGTATAATTTATCCTTTAACTGCACTAACAATAAATTTAATTGGGCTATCTCAATTTGAAATATTTTACTAAACGGTGGTTTTTTATTTTGTTTGGCTTTCGCAAGACTATAAAGTCGCTGAACATTACATTTCAACAATTGTACAGATATACCATTACCAATACACCCAAACTGATCTTGCTTCAATGAAAAATAGTATTAACCACTCACAGTATAAATATATCAAAAACTTACATTTAATCGAAGGCTACTTAATTTTAAATATAGATATCACTATAAAAAGAATTATTCTACAAATTCGTTGTAATCAATCACGCATATTTATCGAAAAAGTTGTCTTTGAAATTTTTACTAGTAATTCCTGTAAATTTTATAACATAACAAAAAATGAGACATGTTATCATGTATTTTTGATCTGTCCAATTTACGATGAATTCAGACAAAAGTATTTATGATCAATTGAATCCAGTAACATTTCAACCATCCTAAAATTTCACAAACAGAGATACCTTTGTTTTTACAATTACGCAATTTCTGTTTTAAAATTCCAGGAGGACTTGATTAGTGAACTTGTGACGGAATAACAGATTAAAACCTAATTCCAATTTCCCAAGATATTTAATTTTGTCTCCTTTTTATATATTTGTTCAAAGTATGTTTTATCTTTAAAACATGTATTATCTTGTATTTTGTACAGTTTACCTAATTTTGTATCCGACTTTCGTAAATTATGTTGTCATATATATATATATATATATATATATATATATATATATATATATATATATATATATATATATATATATATATATATATATATATATATATATATATATATAGATTATACATATATTATACATTATGATACTTATATTATACATTTGAAGCATGTAATCTGGATATTGTTGCAAAATCAAAAACTGCAAAATTTGACCAAATGAAGTAGTTTATACAATGGAAGTCCATTTATGCTTAAGCGATTACCTAATAACAAATTTGAAATCTAATACAATAATATAGCTGTTCTTAATCCTTTAATAAAATTCCTATGCATTTGAATCTAATGGGACAAGTAGTAATGGTGTCAGGGTA